>WTSP01007648.1:0-21984 GCA_025331215.1 Actenoides lindsayi
CCCTCCGCCAGGGGCCCCCCCCCCCCGCAACCCCCCCCCCCCCTGGGGGGCCGGCGCCCGCTGCCCCCCCCCAGCAAGAGCCGGCGTGGGGCCCCCGCCCCCCTGGGTGAGGAGGGGGGGGGGGGGGGGGTGGCACCTGTCTGCCCCACATACCAGCCCTGGGCACCCCCTTAAAGAGGGGCCAGGTCTCCTGGGCCCTGTGCTGGGAGGTGGTTGCAGAGATAGCTGTGATACCATGACTGCAGGGCTCCCATGGGGGCCGGCAGCGAGTGGAACTGCTCCAGGGTGCTGGGAGGCACCTGCTCTCCCGTGGCGCTGAGGGAAGGATTTCCTCCACCTCCCAGAAGCTGTGAGAGTGGGTGGGTTATCCAGGGGCTTTCCAAGTGGGGGGACCTCTCTGAGCCCTAAAACTCCTTTCCCATGGGACTCCCTCTCCCCATTATCTGCCGTCCCCAGACTCTTGTCACATGGTACTGCTGCAGAGGGTCCCATCTTGGTTTGCCTGAACCTGGAACAGGGGCTTTCCCTGCACGGGTTAAATTTTTCTTTTGCTGCTGAATTTCTGGCTCAAAATGACTGGACTGAAGCAGCTGCCAGTTGGCTGCAGGTGACACTGAAGACAGCGGTGCAGGACTCTCCACTGATGGTTTTGGACACTAAGGAAGATTTCTGAGCACAGCCCTGAGGCCAGGCCAGAGCCACAGGGGTCTCAGGTGTGGCCAGCTGCCCTCCACACCGGCACCCAGCCCTCAGCCCTTCCCTTTGGGGGGAGGTTTCCACTCCTGGGGACAGTGGGGCAAAGGCTGGGTACTGCTGTGGGACATAATGCCATGGGGGGGGGTGGATGGTGGCTGCTCTGTGCCCCAGTCTTGGTGGTCTTGTTGCCTTTCCACTGTTGTGGCTTGGGGATCTGCATGGGGGCAACATAGCCCAGCATGGCCCATGGTGAGCAGGACCTGCTGCACATTGGCCTCCCTGGAGTCACTGGGAGGTTGGTGAGGTGGATGCAGTTACTCACAGAAAACAAATATTCCAACAAGCAAAGGATGGGATTTCCACAGCAGCTCGGCTAGAAATAATACGTATTTTGGCTTAATGATGTCAGCAAGTGGCTGAATGCAAGAGAATTGCTGTTGGTTTGTGGGTGGCCTTTAGGCCAACAGGGACAAGGACAGCAAATACCTTCACCACTGGTGTTTCTCACCACTCTGGGATGAATTTTGTTAATCCAGTCTTGGAAGAACCCGGGGGGGGGGGGGGGGGGGTGGGGGGGGGGGGCAGAGGTTAAAAGGGGAACATAGTCCAGCTAGATTACAGTGAGATGATGGCTCCTTGCAACCCAGAGCAAGTGCTCCCTTCGCAGGGGTGACAGTGCAAGTGAGGGAGGGCAACCTCTGCCACCTCCCAGACCGCTGCCACCACCCGCTGCCCGCGCCTGCTTTCTGCCTCCTGCCTTAGCAGCACCCGGCTCAGGGCCGGAGTCTTTGCAGATCCATGGGAGCCGGAAGGAATCCACCACTGAGTCTCATTTGGGGTTTTCTGTTGGTTTAGGGTTGTTTTTATTTCTTTTTTCCTTTTCTTTTCTTTTTTTTTACTTCTGCCTTAGTTTGTGGCCTGTCTTTTTGTGGTCAGAAAGAGGAGTATCGCTAGCAGGGTGGGTTGGCCCCACGCATGATCATGTGCTTCCCTCTTCTCTCTGTCTAACGGGATGTGCTCGCCTGATCTCCCAGAACAGAGACTTTGAACAATTTGTTGTTTATATGATGTATTTATTTTTACTTGTGTTTCATGTCATTTTTTAAAAAAATAATAAATTGTAAGTTGGTATAATTGCCTGTTGCTCCTCTCTCTCTTCTTTTACAAAAAAAAAAAAAAAGTCAAAATTCTAAAAAGTGGTGTGGTGTGAAGTGGATCGGAGCCAGGCTGGACATGGGCATCTCTGCCAACCGCAGGTGCCGCCTGCTGGAGCCTGGGCTCAGCAAGCAGCTCTGGCCCGCTGCCTCCAGCAGCATTTGGGCTCCAAGGCACCTCCACAGCCACCTAGGTGAGCACCTGGCTGGGGCACCCTGGGTCAGGGCTGCAATGAGAGAGAGGCTGGGTACACGGGTGTCCATGACAGTGCTGGGTGCTGCCAGGTGTCAGAACCATTTGTGAGAGGTGAAGGCTCTTCCCCTTCTCCATTGCTGTGCTTATTACTGCTCATGATAACAATCGTCATTAAGGGCCAGGGGAAAACAAGGAGAATAAATACTCTGCAGAGTGTAAATAGCTTTGAGTCTCAGAGAGCTGGTGTGGGTTGTGTGCCCTGGCCCCAGCGTGCCCTGTGGGGCTCACGGAGAGGCAGCAGGGACTGGTGTGGTTTGAGGTAGTAATAGCGAGGCATTTTAGCATGGGAAGCCGAGAGGTGTCTCGCAGCTGATGCCTGCGTGCGAGAAGGGCCCTGGAGAGACCGTGAAGGGAGCTGTGGGTGGCCCTGGCTCCGTCCGCCCTCTCAGAGTGGCTGTGGGTGCCTCCGCACCCGGCCGTTCTTGCTGTCCAGGGATGGGTGCTGCCACTTCTGGTGCCAGGCTTTCTGCCGCTGCCTTTCCTGGTGCCTCAGGGCATTGCAGTAGGCATCCAGGCTGGTGCCTGGTGCCCCCAGAGCCCGTGGGAAGCCCTTGTAGCCCGGGTGCAGGTCAATCCGGGGCCGGGGGTTCTGGTTCCCTCCTAGCTCAGCCCCCTTGCCCTGTTTGTAAGGTGGCACCTCCACAGCCTCATGCCTGATGACACGGAGGCTGTAGCGGGTGAGGGGCCAGGAGAAGGAGCGTTCCACTGCCTGGCACTCATAGGTGCCCGCGTCCTCCCTCGCCAGATGGCGAATCAGCAGCCCTTGCTCCAGCAGTGAGAAGTGGCCATTGTTCCTGACCTGGGGCAAAGGCAGAGCACTGTGGGTCAGTCTCCAGGAACCGAGCCACTCCTGTGCCTTTTCCCTGCCACCCTGTCCCCCATACCTCGCTCAGGCCTGTCTCCTCGCCATGCCGCACCAGCCACCGGACAGTCGTCTGAGGGGAGCGTGCCAGGCACTCAAGGAAGGTTGAATTCTTCTCCACCCCAAAAACCACCTTTTCCATGACAACAATCCCTGCACAGAGGATGGGACGGGGAAGGGGTGAGTACCCTGTGTGGGAGCTGTGTGATGAGGGGAGGGCAGCACAGAGCATATCCAGCACACAGTGGGCAGCACAGGGTTTGCAGCAGCTGGTGCTGGTAAGCACTGGTTTCCAAGCACCATGTTGCCCACTCTCCTGGGCACTGCTGGCCTGCCAGCAGACCTGGCTGCCAAACTGGGGCTCTTTGGAGGGACTGGGGCTGGTGCTCACCCTCTGCAGTGTCCTGGCACTGGCTCAGCAGGTCACTCTTTAGCACGTCCTGGCAGCGGGCACGCCTGTGTGAGAGCAGACAGGGCTGTGGGGTGGCATCTGCCCCAGGCTGTGGACCCGCCTGTGGGGGAGAATGGGAGGGCTGGGGGACAGGCAGGATGGTAGTAGGGGTTGACCACCAAGGCTCCAGGGCCGAGGGCTTGCCCTTCCCTGCTCTGAATGTCATCCCCTTGCAGAGGGACAGCAGGGCTGGCCTGGGCGGATGCTCACCTCTTCTCGGTGAGCAAGTGAGGGGTGCAGGTCTTGCTGTCCCAGGTGCAATAGGGATCCCTGGCAAGGCAGCAGTCGGTACAGGTTTTGCCGTAGAGCTCACAGCGGTAGAGGGAGAGCTGGAGCAGTCCGTGGGTGCTACTCACAAACAGCTCCTGCTGCTCAGGCAAGCAGAAAAGAGGCAGTCAGTGCCCGTGGCTGGAGACCAGGGCTAGCCAGGTAATGTACCTGGTGCTGGGGTAGGGGCACTGGGAAACACTGGGAGTGGAGGGGCAGAGCCTGAGACCCTCCAGACTGCCCTTTCAGGAGCCCATTCCCTAAATGTGTAAGCCCTGGGGCCAAGGGACCCCAGGCAGAGGGGCTGGGGCCAGCTGCCCTCTGTGCCCTGTCCCTTGGCTGCTTTATGAAGAAGCAGGAGGGAGGACTCACCCGCTTCGGTGATAGCTTCATGTCCAGGATGGGAGAAGGCACCTGGAGGTGAAGGAGAGGGTGCTGCAGTGGTACCTCCTGAGTGCCCCAGTCTGCCAGTGGAGCTGAGACACTGTGGTTACAGGGTGCTGGGGCTCTGACCCAGGTTCCTAGTCCCAGCTCCACCTGCTTCATGCAAGCAGCCTGGACTGGCCCTGATAGGTGTGGGTAGCCCAGAGCAGACCTGGCCAGCAGCCGTGCTTTCAAACCTGGGCTCAGCCCTCCCGCTTTAGTTCTGGCTCTCGTGTACCACTGCTACCCCCTCCAGGAACTGGATGGAGAGCTGGAAGGTGACTTGGCTGCCATCCCCCTGGCTCTCCTCCATGCAAGCAGCATCATCTGCCAGTGAGGGCAGGTGGGAGCCACCTTTACTGAGGTGACAGACCTCCCTGATAGATACCAGTGACTTCCTGCAGGAGCTTGCAGGGGGAGTGTCACGGGGCAAGGGGAGGCTGCACGGTTCAGCCCTGGCCTCCTGTACCTTAGTAACGCTGATCTCCTCCAGGCTGATCACCTCGGTGCCACGGCTCGCCCCACCGGCCAGCCCCACCTTCAGGACTTTACCTTCATCTGTGAAGACAGCGAGAGAAGGAGCTGTCAGAGCTGAGAGCCACCCAAGCCGGCAGGACCGGTGTGCCGCGCAAGCTGCTGCCCTGTGATGGCAGCGTCCCCAGAGCCCGGCTGAGTTCCCACCCACCTGTGCCGAGGAAGAGCACGTCGTAGTGCCGGCTCTCCACCTCCAGCCTGTGCACCAGCAGCCGCCGCAGCCGGTAAGGTACATGGACCCTCACCAGCGCGGGCTGCCGGCCCTGCGGGTACACGGGCTCCCACATCAGCTGGTGGCCGCGCATGAAGCTGATCACCTCGTCGGGGAAGTCCTTGGTGGACTGCAGGAGGGGGTCGTACGTCTCGCTGGGGCACTGCAGGGTGACGCGGGGGGCTGCGTTAGGGCCAGGCAAGCTCATCCCGCCCCCCGCCCCAGCTCCCCAGCCCCTTACCGTGCCGGGACGGGGATAGGGGACGCGGCCCTTGTATTCTACCCAGCGGTAGTCGAATCCTTCCTTGTGCGCGAAGGGGCCGCTGAAGGCAGCTCTCACAGCAGCCATGGAGTAGACGCAGACGGCAGAGCCGCTGAAGACACCGCTGAGGGGGGAGCACGGGGCTGTCAGTGTCCCTGCTGCTCCATGGGGACCAGGCACATGCACGCCTGTGCCCCTGAGCCCATGCTGTCCCCTGCCAGCCCCATAGTCATGCACAGCACCCTGAGGTCACAGGAATACCTTTGGCAGAGCCAGTCCAGCCTGGGGGGGCACTGGCTGTGCAGACACCAAACCTGGTGGTTTAGCAGATGGGTTGGTGAACCAGCATCAGGGAAAGCAGTGAAATAGCTGGTGGTCATTACCAGCTGGCTGCTGGTCCTGCCCCTATTACTGTTTATTTAAGTAAAAATAAACAAATAAATGCAGGATTTAATCAGGTTGTAGATCTCAGGGCTAGAAAATCTCAGGGAGATCATGGCCAGACATTATTAATCATGTCTACTGTGGTAATATGTAAAGAACTATTCACAAATATATCCCACTGTGCTAGACACTGCAAAAATCAATGTGGAAATCAACTATATATACTGCAGACTGAAAAGCAGAAATAAAAGAAGAAGTAAGGCTACAAAAATAAATAATGTAGTAAGTAAAAAAAAAAAGCAGTAAATATTGGTTCATTCTACAAGCATATGTTTATTCATTAAATCTAAATAGGTAGAGGTAAATTAATTGGGAACAAAATAAAGGAAAAGGATAAAAGCAGACAGTAAGATGAAGGTGAGATGATGGGAAGAAGATGATGGTGGAAACACAAAAAAATTTTGTAGAGCAGGAATGAAGGCACACAGAGATAGGCAGAAGATGAATTTAAACAATAAGAATTGAGTGGAGATATTACACTACAGCCACAGTCCAATAATATTCTCTGAATAGAAGCAATTTCTTCCTTTGAAGAAAATGGAACAATTTCCTGACTGTTTTTGATAATTAAGGTGGATTCAGTTCATACTATCAGGAGTGGGGAGGGATAGAGCTTCAAATATGAAAATACAGGTATCTGCTATTTGAGGTATTTGTATAAGCTCCCAGAATAGTCCTGGTCAGTGCTGCTAATGGATTCTGTACATTTATCCTGTCTAGCAAATGTCAGTCTCAACTAGACCATTTGTACTAACCCCATCTGTACTGACTACAGTGGGCATTAAGAGTATACTTTAGGTGTAGACGTGTGTAGTGTAAACGCTAAAATTTCGGCAAACCATATTCTAGTTCTAGTGCTGGTTGTTAGTACCTTCCTATATTAGAGTAAAAGAGGAAAAGCCATACAGGTTCCAGTAATGCAGGATGTGGCAGTTCAGGAAAAGGGGATGGACCCCAGACTAGTTTTCTATTGCATTTTTTTTTTTCTTTGAGAATTTAGATAAAATTACACTGACATTTTAATATAACTTTAAATAATGCTTACTTAGAAAGCAAAAGATTTAGAAGGCAAGAACTATTTTCAGTCTTCATCTTTAAGGCACAACCTGGTTCATGTATATAGCATATTCAGTAACTGTAGTCCAAATGCTTTTGTTTTTCTCAAATTCTGATTCATTTTAGTTAATATGAAGAATCAGATAAAATATTCGCAAAGTATAAATTATTAGATAACATTTTTATGCAATATCACTGCATAAAAGCTACATCAAAATAGCTAAGTTAATGTCTTCATTCAGTAGTCAGAACTCATAATTTTCTTATGAACACAGTGCAGATTTTCTCTTTTTTTTTTTTTTTTGTTTTAAACAAATACAGTGACAATAAAATGTTTGTCAATATCCTTAACTGACTGCTATTGCTCTCTGTTCCCTCTCCCTGTGCTACTATAGTTGAGCACTTCCCTTGAAAAATTATGAAGATATAAAGATGTATCTTCAAAATACATATTCAGAGGGATACTTACTCAGTTTAGAGAACTAAAATGATCCAGACTATATTTTGCTTATATGTTTTGTAGTATCCTCTCCAGATTCATTCACCAAGGTACTCAAGAAAAAAAAGGGATTATTCATTTCTGGTACCTCACAGGTCATTTGGAAGGTGCTTTATAAAGAACTTGAAGATCAACCCTCTGTCCTGAAAAGCTGTCATTCTTGAAAGAGTAACCCTGCCCTCAGAGTGGTAACTAAATAACTCCTAAATTTTAAAGCATCTACAACTTGCAAAGTTTGAGTCATAACATTTTTAAATATACTTGCTAATATTTCACAGTTCTTTTACTTTCAACTTATTCATTGTTCTACTCCTGCTATAAATACGGCCTTGATTTTAACATTGGTTTAAACATTACTTAAAATTATCCTCCAATAAAATTATTACAGCCTGCACATGGAAATGTTTCATAAATTACTGACCCACAGATGTAAGGTAATTTTTAAATTATGCAAAACCCTGTGGTTTGAATAATTACTGGACCCAAAACTATATAACCATACATTGTACATGGCTATCTTACCTCTTCTCCCATCTGTTTTATTACATGCTCTGACCTACATATTTTGCCTTCTACAGCAACCTTTACAATTGCCCCAGACTCTTGGAAAAAAAAGGCACTTTGCAGACAGTTATTTCTCCTCTAAAGTTCTCTATCTACATACTCTACATTCCATCTCACACTACTTATACCTAACTTGTAATATTTTAGAAGAGTTTGGAGATGGACATAGATGTCAGAGGAGAAAAACATGCAAAGAAATGGAGCCAAGGATGTAACTGGGGGACAAAAGATGTGGGATAATACATAGAAGATTAAGAGACACAGGTTTGACAGGAAAGACTGTAGGTAGTTCATTAAAAGAACACAAATGTAAAGTCTAAGACTGACATAATTTAAAGAGGTAATAAGGAAATTTGTGCTGACAGAAAGACAGGACGTTGCGGGGAACAGAATACACAAAGATCAGTGTTCTTAGCCTTATCCTAACAGGTGCTTTCTCTTGTCTGGTCCCAAGCTGGAAAGGTTTGAATCCCACCATGTCTATGAAGAGTTGATTTTATGGGACCTACTATTGAAACGTCACTTTTATAGCTTTTATTTGTTTATTTATTTCACAAAGGAATTTAAGATCTTCTGGAGAAGGGAGAAATATCATCAGTTCATAGAATCACAGAATCATAGAATCGTAGGGGTTGGAAGGGACCTCTGGAGATCACTGAGTCTAACCCCACCTGACAATGCAGGAACACCTAGGGCATGCCACACAGGAACAGATCCAGGTGGGTCTTGAAAGTCTCTAGAGAAGGAGACTCCAGAACCTATCTGGGCAGCCTGTTCCAGTGCTCTGTCACTCTCACAGTGAAGAAGTTTTTCCTCATGATGAGGTGGAACCTCCTGTGTTTCACCTTGCTACCATTACCTCTCATCCTATCACAGGGCACAACTGAAAAGAGACTGTGCCCTTCTACTTGACACCCACCCTTCAGATATCTGCAAACATTAATAAGATACCCTCTCAGTCTTCTCTTCTACGGGCTAAACAGCCCCAGGGCTCTCAGTCTTTCCTTGTAGGAGAGATGTTCCAGTCCCTTAATCATCCTTGTAACTCTCTGCTGGAGTCTCTCTAGTATTTCCCTGTCCCTCTTGAACTGGGGAGACCAGAACTGCACACAATACTCCAGATGTGGTCTCATTAGTTGGATGAGAATGTTTATTCCATGGTTCCCATATGAATGCTTTTTACAACAAATATTTTGTGCAGAGCAGCTGTATATTTTACTTTCAGTTTTAGTAGAGAGAGAAGATGTGGGAGGGGAACCATGAGCAATATCCAAAAGTTGCAGAGTACATATGACTTAGGATACCTCTGACTTCTGCATTTCCCTTTTGACTACCTCTAGATAGCATTTTGATACATGCACTTATGCTAACAGTTCCCATTCATTGAGCTTACTGTCCTTATGTCCTATAAATTGAACATAGGAATGCATTTGAGGAACTAGCCACATACTGATAGGGTATATTCACATTTAGCATTTTGCTACCTAAATCTAACATGGGATTTTTTTTTTTTTCTCCTCTCTGTGCTTGAGTTTCCCTATAAATAAAAAGAGATAACAATATTTTCCTACCCCAAAGGATAAGGTGTTAAAGACTGAGAAACTTGGGAGCATTGTGATAGGCAATCTGTTATCATATTTTACAACATAAAAGACTTGTTTAAAGTTGTGTGCTTGACCACTATTGATGTCCTGGACATTGGACTGGTAAGACTAAAGACCTTGTGCCTACATCCAGTTAGTTTTCAGCTAGGAGACAAGAGTAACCAAATTAACAGGATGCATTTATACAGCCAAATAGCATGGGTCCCAAACTCACTCCCTTGCCCTGAATGCTTATATTTCATACATATTTGTTTCTTACTATGTTCTAGTGGGAGCAGTAAAACAAAAATGGGGGAAACACCTGGGTGTAGTATTCACTTCAGGGTCCACTCCTCACTGGCAGGCTGGATTAGAACACAGAATGTTTGATTCCTTCCATTCTGCAGTAACTTTTAAAAGGATTTTTAGCAAGCTTCCTAAGGTCAAGCAGCTCTACATAATTTTAAGCACCCAAATCCTGATGTAAAACAACCATTCTAGTTTTCTGTGACACCAGCCTCACATTATTAAATTAACTCTGAGAAAATTCATACATGAACAATAACTACATTGCAAGACCACAAGTTACTCTTTGTGACCAGATCTGGTGGGATATACACATCTAGCAGAAAGAGAGAAGGAGTCCTTTCCTCATTCACTTTCACCACTTTTAAGGTGAGATCGGTATCTAAACAACTTATTTAAACCACTATGATGTGGTACAGTGGAGGAACAGTCAGTCACTCAACCAGATGCTGGTTCTAGTGACAAGTAGAAGCTGATAGCATCACATGCCAGGTGAAATCAGAAAATCTTCTCTCTGCCATTACTAGTAGACGGCAGTCAGCAGAACCAGCTCCTAAATAGATGCCACTTCAAAACTGCAAAGTCAAGGAAATGAGCAATGGTGGTTAATACTGCCTACCACAGTCTATATAGGCTGTGATAATATGTCTTACCAATGTTATAAACCTGTAGGCAACTACATTTTTTCTAATGCCCATGAACAAATCAAAGAAATTCTGATTAAATATTTCAGTAAACTGGAAAATCCAATTTCCCAAAAATAGGAGAGTGGAAGGAAGTTGAGAAGATACTGTGGTATATTTTCTTATGGAAATGTGAGATAGAAGTTTAATGTGAAAATATGAATAAACTAAATAAAGCCAAAAAAAATAATAATTTTTGACTGCAGTGTATGTGCTGATTATGCAGAGATAGACATATTTTCCTATAAAACAAAACAGATGGAATACCACAGTACAAGTAACACATAGGCCCAAATTAAAATACTGTTAACTAGGTGAAAAAAATACATGAAATTAGAATAAAAATGTATTCTATTTTATTTCACTCATGCATCACTCTAGTAGCTTTTTAATATAACAGTAATAAGGAAAAATACGACTTATTAGATATGAAACTGCAAAGGTTAGAGAAAAGTAAATACATAGAATATTGAGGGTCTTATAATAATAAACATGCTATGCATTCAGGCAATTCCTCTGAAAGACACCGATGCACGTACCCCTACGTTTCAGATGGACAATTCTCTATGTCAGTGAGTAGTACTGAAGACAAAGTATATGAAAACTACATAGAGAGGTGAAACTGCATATAATAGCTATCTGTGTGATAAGGATATATACTACAGCATGTGATAAATTTAAAACCTATACCGTGACTGTGGCAGCACAGATTATATCCAAAAAGAAGTTGTGCATTTTTCTTGTAGTTCTGGATACTTTTCAACCTTTTTTTTTTTTTTTTTTTAAACCCACTTTTAATTCTACTTATGATACAGCTGGGTATTGCCTGGAATTAGCTCTCTGTATTGTGCATACTTCCATGGCCATTATAAGCTCTGATTAATCAAAGTTTATGAAGTAATGAGAGATCTACAGAGAAAGAAAACTTCAGAAATGAAAGCAGTGTAGATGATCAGGATTGTTTTGCATGAAGGTCCCACTGTTGCTGACAACTCCTGTGTGTACGCAGCAAGGGTATATGTGATTCTCCTGCCCAATGTTGCTGACAAAACAATAAAGTACTAGCTCTCACAGTTTTATCTTAATTTACAAATCAGTACAACATAGTGCAATAAAAATGTCTATTTTTTCAGTTATCATTTGTAAGCCTGTGAAATTCTGAAATTGTTCTGGTGAAAACTTTTCAAGTGACCTTTCAGTTAACTTCCTAATTTTCTGAAGTTAAGCATGAGCAACTTGAGACCATTTCCTCTTGTCCTATCATTTGTTACAAGGGAGAATAGACTGACCTGCACCTTGTTGTAGAGACCAATAAGGTCTCCACTCTGCCTCTTTTTTCCCAAGTTAAACAACCCCAGTTCCCTCAGCTGCTCCTCAGAATACTTGTTCTCTAGACACTTCACCAGCTTCATTGCCCTTCTTTGGACATGCTCCAGCACCTCAATGTCCTTCTTGTAGTGAGGGGCCCCAGACTGAACACAGTATTCGAGGTGCATCCTCCCCAGTGCCAAGTACAGGGGGATGATCACTTCCCTAGTCCTGCTGGCCACACTATTTCTGATACAAGCCAGGATGCTTTTGGCCTTCTTGGTCACCTGGGCACACTGCTGGCTCATGTTAATTCAGACACCGAGAAACACCTCCAAGTCCTTTCCTACTGGGCAGATTTTCAGTCACTCTTCACCAAGCCGGTAGTGTTGCAGGAGGTTGTTGTGACCCAAGTGAAGGACCCAGCACTCATCCTTGTTGAACCTCATACCACTGGCCTTGGCTCACCAATCCAGCCTGTCCATATCCCTCATAGAGCCTCCCTGCCTTCAAGCAGATCAACACACTCACCTAACTTGGTGTTGTCTGCAAAATTCCTGAGGGTTCCCTCGATCCCCTCATCCAATCAATGATAAAGATATTAAACAAAACTGGACTCAGTAGTGAGCCCTGGGGGACATAATTTTTGACCAACCACCAACTGGATTTAACCCCATTCACCACCACTCCCTGGGATCAGTCATCCAGTCCATTTTTTATCCAGTAAAGAGTATGTCCATCAAAGCTATGAGCAGTCAGTTTCTCCAGGTGAATTTTGTGGAAAAGTGTTGAAAGCTTTGCTAAAGGCCAGGCAGACAACATCCATAGCCTTTCCCTCATCCACTAAGTGGATGGTCACCTTGTCACAGAAGGAGATCATGTTAGTCAAGCAGGACCTGCCTTTCATATACCCATGCTGACTGGCATTATCACCTGGTTGTCCTGTATGTTCCACATGATGGCATTCAAGATAATTTGCTCCATAACCTTCCTGAGCATCAAGGTCAGACTGACACGCCTGCATTTACCAGCAGGCCTATAGTTAACGAGGATTGAATGATGATTGAAGTCTAATCATATTGCAAGGTGATTTAATGAAAAAGAATAAATGTATTGCAATGTTGTTTGTAGCTCAATGTTTTATGTCAAATGCAGAAATTTCTAAAGCTTGTCTTCTAAAGATATTATCAAGTATTTTTAACAACCTGATTTAGGCTACATGAAGTCAGGTAAACTTCATGAAGGATGTCTGAGACTATGAGAGAAATTTATTAATTTCAGTTAAGCATAAATGTAGGAATTCTGGTATAAAAAAAAAGGGTAAATTGCTTCAGAAGCAGATACAAATGCCTAAACAACTTACCCTTGCCCCAGACCCCACCTTTGTATGCAGTGTAGACATTTGCAGAGTAAAGGTCCTTTTTTTTTTTTTCTCATAGCCAGAATGATTCAGTATTTAAACCTATAGAATGAAGAAGAGTAGTTCTACATTTATCAGCACATAATTTATACCTTCTTTTTTTTTTCCCCTGTAAAACTTTCTGCTGATTTTGCTATTACTGAAGTTGTTTTTGATGTATACTCTGACAATTTTGTTCAGGATTTAGAGATGCTGCTGTGAGTAGGTGCAAAACGATGACCTTTATCTAGTGATCTGCAACATTACATTTTGAACTGAAAAGATGGTTACTGAAGTGGAGCAAATGTGACCTAAATAGGTTACTGATGCAGATATCAAGGAGAATCTTCTGGTAAAGAAAGAGCTATACAGAAAACAGGGTAGCAGTTAACTACTTTTCTCTTCAGTTAGACTAAGAAATTATTTTAAGCACTCCAAAAATCCGTAACTTGTACACAATAATTCTTACATTCATTGAATGGAAAAAAAAAAAAAAAAAAAAAAAAAAAATTAAGACGTCATAAGGATTTGACACAAAGTGTCATGACCAATATCCGAAAACCTTCCTGGAATGTTCAGTTATTCAATACTGTCATAATTCTCAAAAATAATGCAAGTTTTTTCTACTAATGTTTATATTTTAAAGAGTATCAGAAATGACAGCTTTTCAACAGTGATTACAGGTAACACTTTTAGTATTGGGTGTTTTGTTTTATAATATAGTATTATGTTTTATAACATAAAACACTCATGTTTTATTTTATGTTTTTATCTAGTCTAAAACTTACAAAAGTCCCTTTTATTATTGATTTATATCATGCAGTATGCTAGTCTACCTCTGCTCATCAACAAAACACATGCATTTTCTTAAAAGCAATTCTGTTCCCATTGGAACTTGTGCAAATCACAGAATCACAGAATTTCCTAGATTGGAAAAGACCTTCAAGATCATCTAGTCCAATCTTTAACCTAACACTAACAAGACAGTGACTAAACCATATCCCTCAGCACTATGCCTACACAACTCTTAAATACCTACAGGGATGGGGACTCAACCACTTTCCTAGGCAAACCAATCCAGTGCCCGATAACCTTGTCAGTGAAAAATTCTTCCTAATATTCAGTTTAAACTTCCCTTGGTGCAATTTAAGGACATTTCCTCTTGTTCTATCACTTGTTACTTGGTCAGACAGACTGACCCCCACCCCTCTATAACCACCTTTCAAGTAGTTGTAAAGAGTGATAAGGTTTCCCCTCAGCCTCCTTTTCTCCAAGCTAAACAACCCCAATTCTCTCAGTGACTCCTTGTGAGATTTTCACTCTAGACCCTTCACCAGCTTTGTTGCCCTTCTTTGGACATGCTCTAGTACCTCATTGTGCTTATTGTTGTGAGGGGCAATAAGAAGTTCTACATGTGGACAGCAGCAAATGCTGGGGCAACTGCACCTCTTGCAGGAGGAATGTGCACCCAGTGGAGCAAGCACTGCTGGGGAGGGGTGACGGTGACCTGCAAAAACTGTAAGAGCAGGGGTGCATGTATCTGTGTTTGTATGTGTGTATGCATGTGTGTGACTAGAAATTTTGAGGATTTCCTCAAGAAGGTTGTTCAGAAATTTGGAGGATTCCTATTTTGTAAGTGTCTCATATTTGCGTTTACCTACCACTGACTGATACAAATTGTAAACACATTGTTCATCTGATTGCCAATTAATAATGCAACATAAGCAAATCAATAAGCTGTTTTGATCATGATTTGGTTTAAACAATGGGAACTGAGCAATTTCCCCCAGACTTTTTTTATTATTTATCATTACAGCTCTTCAGATGTTCATCCACACTGCTTAGCTGTTGGCTCAATTCCTTGGTCTGCTATAATTACTTCCCTCTAAGGTAAGCCTGTTGTAAAGAGCGCTATGCCTAACTTGCATGGATAGGAGCCAACTAATGCGCAGTATCCATTGGACTATTTGGTGCTTTTCATTGTCCAAAGAGATAAATATGTTTGGTTATTCAGTTTTCCAGTTCAGAGTGTTAGAAATAAGGTGAGAGATGTACTGAAATTTACTTGGATGTTCTTATGCCTGAAACTACAACCCTTTGGACCATTTTCTAGAACTTGAGATGAAGATTTATGAGGTAGCTGAAGGTGCAAAATAAAGCTGAAGTACTGCACAGGGTAGGAGGTGCCAAAGTTTTTGAAGTCTTATCCACATTGGCTATTGAAGGTGGTTTCAGCAGTGAACTGTCTCCAGAACAACATCCAGGATTTCAGGATTTGTACTGGAAGAAACTATTTGGTTTACTCCAAGCAAATCCCAGTAGTAACAACCCTTAATGAAACTTGGGAGATAGGGAACATAAATTGTTTAGTGTATTGAAAAAGCTAAGATTTCCAAGAGTATAGAGGTTCTCTAAATTGCCCTGCTGCCTTGCATGTGTCTCCTCTACTCCTTTTACACTTTATTGAACATATATCCAATGTGATGAACTCTTGGAATACATTAAAATGAATGAAAAAAATTCTGCAGTAGATAAACTGAGGCTCCTAAAATAAGTTGTTTTGTTTTCTGTTTTAAAAAGCAGTGCATGTTTTTATTTTGTTTTATTTTTCACAAACAGCTAACTTCTGTCTGTTATATAAAATAAAAAATAAATTTTGACACACATTTGCAATATAGACACTGAAAAATTCTGTTACACATTCTTCATAGCCTGCCTGCCTAGAATACTTTTGTATTCTAATTTTCTCAAGAAAGCCCATCATGATGATAGCCTCATTACTGTGCTAGTTTGATGACTCTGATGAGAAATACTTTTTTAATTGTTGCTCCTGTTTATATACTCCATTATTATTTTCCTGCTGAATCTTCCAAAAAGGGTAAAAATAGGCAAACAGAGATGGTCATTGGTACACAGTGTTGACCTAAAGCTAGTGAAATATTAATTGCTTATTAGGGTATTATACAGTTAAGGTACCTTGTTTCCCATTGCTATCTAGAGAAAGGCTGGGAGAACACTGGATTATATCAGCACGTATTTTATGTTTAAAAACCCCCAAAACACTAAATGTGTTAATTTTTTGGAAAAAAAAATTGACTCCAGAAAGTGTAAGAAAGAATAATAAAATATATTACATGAAACTGAGTAAACATTACATTGCAATCATCTGTCTCAGTAATCACATATTTTAAAACACTGGAATTGTGTGGCTGAGACAGAACTGTTACTGAAATAGAGCAGACAAGATTTCAGAGGACAGATGTAGACATCTGAATAAAAGTGGTAGGCAGACAGCTGTTTAGAACATCAGAGGCATAACTTATTTTGGCTTATCTTCTTTGAGGTATTTTAAGGTTATGACGACATGATTCTTTAATTTAGCGTAACAAAAGAGTTATTTCATATAGCTACGTTAGATGGCATTCTTGTGAAATAATGATATATAAGTTCTAAACCATATTTAATAAACCACATTTGTAAACAAAAAATGATTATTACAAATAATGTAAAACCAATAAAGAACAGGCAAAATATGCAACATGGAAGGCTAAGGAAGAAGACTGAAGACTTCACAATTTCACATTTCAGGAGATTATTTTTTCAATATATCTGTGGTAATATCCAAGATCTTTCTAAAAAAATGTCTAAGTAATAATGAAAGCACTTTTAATACTGCTTGATATAAACTAATGATGCACCTCACCTATTTACAAGCAAAGCAATTTTTGTGATAGGTTTTATATCTAGTCACAAGATTAATGAAAAACAGTATCAATGTTTCACTAAATCAACTGTTCACTCTCTTTGTTATACTTGTCACATTTTTGTGGAAGAGTTTCTTGCTCATGTGATTTTTAATTTCTTTTTTCATTGTATTTACTTATTGTGATTCAGTAAATAATGAGCTAATCTAGGCTTTTGATAAAATAATTTAGGATTATTCCAAAAATAAGATAGACCACTCTGTTTACGTCATGGTTACCCGGACACTTTTCTTTTGTTTTCTGTTTTTGCAGATTCTCCTTGTTCCTTATTATTCTACCTTCTATGTAGTGAGATAGAATACCTGGTGAGAGGTATTCTGCCATCAATATAACACTGCTCAATTATTTATACCAATCTCCTCTTTCTGTGCAAGCATATTTTCTTCATCACATTTTTCCATAGCACTATCTAACACAGACCATATACATCACGTCCACTTCTTCCATCCTCCTTTATATGGGCACTTAGACATCTTCTGTATACTACGTGATAATTAAACTCTGCTAATCCTGTCAGTGTGATCATATGGATGGGTAAAGTGAATAGAACATTGTCAGACACATAAACCTCTAATCTGTTAATATATCTTATTCTATCAATGTAATTATATAGAAAAAATCTTTTTCTTATATGTGCCTTTCAAATTAAGTGAATGAATAAACAAAGGTGTGTAGAAACATGGATTTAAATGAGGTTTTGTACATTTAGCAAATCAAATTTACAAAATTATTTAACTTTGTTCATTCCAAGTTTATCCAGTTAGTAGTAGTATGCTGCATTAACTTTTCACATCAGGCTTAATTCCAGTCAGACTGATAGAGTTTAATTATCACCTCTTTTTTATGGAAAGGAAGATAGCTATAGAACAGATTTCAAAACAAACTTGATTTAATATGCTAGGCTAATTTTTATGTGGTGGCTACATAGCTTTCAAATATTTCCGTAATACAATAACTTACCTACTGTTTTATATGCTAGCTAATAAATTGCTAATTTGCTTAACTCATCTACTTCTTTTATGTAAGTATTTCATACTTGGTAGCAAACACCAGGAGGCATTAAAAATACATCATTGTGAATTGCAATCATCCATGGTAGCATTTCAGTGGAGAAAGTTGTGGGAAAAGAAAATATTAATAATTACTGAGGAAAAGAGAATATAGTATCAGTATCATCTAACAGTCCAAATATTGAGGCATGCTTTATAAACTCAGGGACTCTTTAAACATGCAACCAGCACTCAGGTCTCTGTAACTGACAAATGGAAACAAGAGTCAGTGGGTATAAAAGCTAGTCAAGGACACAGAAGCATTACAAGAAGGATGAGCTGAACAGATGCAAGTTGAGGCCACATTGCTGCAAATCCTGAGTTATCAGTAAAAAGGCTGTAACAAAGGCTCCTACTATGCGGATGCTGCTCTGCAACACCAGGCCCTCTCTCAAAGCAGTTTTAATCTGCTGTAAATGTATAGAAGCCCTTGTCCTTTTGTTTTCAGTCAGAGTTTGTATCGATAAGTGAGATGGACCTCTGTCATGCTGTGTTCTGTCCTGCTGCTACAGAAATAAACCTCTTCTGCCTGACCTGAATCTGCAAAATAGACTGTGTGTTGTTGCTACAATGGTGCTAAGTTCTGTCTTCCTACATATTTCCATATTTTGATTTCCTATACAAATGAGGAACAGATCTGTATAGTAAGCTAGAAAAAATATAGCTATATAGCTGCACCTAAATTGGGCTTACAGTCATTTCCACCACCTGAATATTAAAATGTTTGTCATCATTTGTCCTAAGTAAAATTAAATTTGGACTTCAGGTTATTTTATGATCCAAAGGCAATGTTCCATGCAAATCCATGCCTAGCATTTAGCTATACAAACATTTATAAATGATGAAAGAACAAAAATAATCTGCAGCTATAAGAAGACATACGTATTCATTCTTTCCTCAGTATTTTCCTATTGTCTCAGCATTTCTTTTGCACACATGTCACACATCTTCCTTATTGCTGTAACTTTACAGGAAAAACATGCAATGACCTTTTGCAGATGATATTACCACAGCTATTTAGTGAACCAACTGCAATAACAACACCTAGAAACAGAGTAGTGAAATACTGACAATCTAATTTTATATTGGACTTTTAAGTCCAGTTTATTTTATGACAACTACTGTTTCTGAAGACATTCTTCAGTCTAAATATGGACATGAAAATGTGAAATACTGTGGAATTGTTAATTTCAATATAAAATAGTAATAAAAGCCTTTCTCGATATATAGGCTTGTGATACAGCTAGCTTTTGGCTCAAATATTTTATTTCATTCTATTCAAGAAATCAGTAGATTAGACTTCTTATGAGAAAGAAAAGCATGTAATCATAATTCTTACTCCCAACATATAACAAAATACTTGAATAAAATTTCCATTGCTTCATACTTTTCTTTACAGTAAGGTGGAAATAATTTTACCTTTCTTTAACTGCTGACAAAGTAGTAATGTAGTTTAAGCTAGCTGTCTAGGTTTTTTCTATAGAAGACAGAAAAATTTCTTAATCAGATGACCACAAGTCATCCATAATATTTCAGACAGCCACTTAATGATAAAATCCACTGCATATCAAAATGCCTTTTTTAATTGATTAGAAGTGAGTTCATATTTGACTTACTGATAAATGAAACATTATTTCTAGAAAGCAAGAACTAAGGTAAATAAATGTCAGTCTAGATTTTTGGATACAATTATTTGTGGAAAATATAATAATTTTAAACAAAGAACAAACTCAAAACTCAGTTTCTTTTCTCTAACAGTATTATAATATTCCTTAAATATCAGTACATGATCATTGGACCAAAAGTATTGACAGCATTTCTTGACTGATTTAGACACCTCCATCTCAATCTTGGAATAGAAAGTTATTTCACTATTTTCAAATAAAGAAAATATAAAATATAACTTTTATAAAATAACAAATAGCCTCTAATACCTTTGTTGTTATCCATTCCTCCAACTGCATAAAGAGTCCCAACTGTAGATTTTCTAGGTTTAGTTCTTGGACTTTGCATGAGAGTTCTTCTCTCTGGTAAAAGATGGTATTTCATGGCTTCCAGAATAAGCTTCTGGCATTCTAGGTCATCCTTAAAAAGCGTATGGTTTTCTAGGTCAGCCAGTATCTGTGAATGACACGGTCATGAATCAAAAATGCTAGAAATTCTTAGAAAAACAATACCATGCAATCAGAGAAGATCACAAACCAGATGTCATATGTATATTGCTTCATTATAGAATATAGGGGTTTGCAGGACTGTTTTTCTTGCAGAAGGGGCATGAAAGTAAATATCTGATTTTTGAAAGACTCTGGGCAACTTTTAGATCATTGTTTCACTATCCCTTAAGACTACAATCTTAGTACATTCTTGATGAAGACATTGAAGAAAATTAAGTACTGCCTTGTAGGCTACAGCCAGACTTATTTTCAACCGTTTCCAACATAACACTGGAAGGATCCAGAAGGCATCTCTCTGAAAGCATTTTGAATGTGCATCTACCCATACAATATAACAACATTCCATGGCATTCCACAGCATTTTATGTAATGCTATCTAGGAACATTCCTTATTTCTAAAACAAGCAATCAAACAACAAAAGCACACCTCCCCAAAAAAACAAAACAACAAAACAAACAAAACCTAACAACAACAAAAAGCCAATAAAAAAAAAAGAAAACCAATCTAAATAACTTGCTTGGATGAGAATTGAATCTATTATTTTGCTGTAATATTGGCAAAATTAAGGATTAATAATCCAGATAATGTAACTATGTTTACAATTGGCATAAAAACTATAATCAGTAGTTAAAAAAAACAGATGTTCAGTGCATACAGGTGAAAGGATATTCTATCGTAGTTCCAACAGAGGTAGAAGGCTACATGCTGTAACTGTTATATGTTTGATTCACTTGCCTGTATGTACATGCTTTTGAGATGCTATAAATCACTCTGTAAATTTTCAAGAACCCATTGGACTAAGCAATCTGGTCTAGCGTCATAGATGAATATATCTTTGAGTAGGAGGTTGGATTAGAGATGTCCTGAGGTTTACTTCCAACTGACTGATTCTGTGATTCTGTGATCTCACTGATGTCAGGCCAGAAGGGTGCAATTCTTCTGCAGATTTTGTGCAGTACCTGCCAGGCCCATGTAAATATCTTAGATGCCCTAAGGCATCAGAATTCAATCAAACTCTCAATGTTTATGTTTAGGCAATTGTGTATTAGCTGTAGATGCTGATGCCCATATTCTGCTGATTATCAAAATACAGCAGGTTTTAACTGCATGTGGCAGCATATCTGCACAGTCTGATTTCTCAATCTTACAGATCTATCTGGGAGACTAAATCATTCCAGAGAAGCATGTCAAGGCCAGAAAATAGGAGAATTTAGTCCCCAGAGTCTTTAAGGAAGTATGTCCCTCACATACACATATCAGAAATAATGTGGCCAGTAGGACTAGGAAAGTGATTGTCCCCCTGTACTCAGCACTAGTGAGGCCACACCACTAATACTGCATTCAGTTTTGGGCTTCTCACTACAAGGACATTGAGGTGCTGTGACATGCCCAAAGTAGGGCAACAAACCTGGTGAAGGTTCTAGAGAACAAGTCTTCTGAGGAGCGTCTGAGGGAACTGGGGTTGTTTAGCCCGGAGAAAAGGAGGCTGAGTGGAGACCTTATTGCTCTCTATATCCACCTGAAAGGAGGCTGTAGTGAGGTGGTAGTTGGTCTCTTGTCCCAAGTACCAAGTGACAGAACAAGAGGAAAGAGTTTCAAGTTTCACTGGAGGAGGTGTAGGTTGAACACTAAGAAAAATTTCTTCACCAAAAGGGTTGTAAAACATTGGAACAGGTTGCCCAGGGAAATGCTTGAGTGTCCATCCTTGGAGGTATGTAAAAGGCATGTAGATGAAGTACCTAGGGACATGGTTTAGTGGTGGACTTGGTCCAACTTGGTTAGCCTTTTTGACTACTACAAATCTTGAAGCTGACTTTTCCAGAAATTCATAGACTCATAGAATTGTCAGGGTTGGAAGGAACCTTAAAGATCATCTAGTTGCAACCCCCCTGCCTTGGGCAGGGACACCTCCCTCTAGAGCAGGTTGCTCAGAGCCCCATCCAGCCTGGTCTTAAAAACTACCAAGGATGGCGCTTCCACCACCTCTCTGGGCAACCTGTTCCAGTGTCTCACCACCCTCATGGTGAAGAAATTCTTC
>WTSP01007649.1:0-14136 GCA_025331215.1 Actenoides lindsayi
GTGGGGGTGGGGTGGTATATAGTGTTTATTTTCCCTCTAATGTTCTCCTCTAAGGCTAAAACAAAAAAAAGTTGAAAAATTTTGTGCAAAAATGTGTTTTAACTTTCCTATCTGTACACATCACGTATGATGGGTTGACCCTGATCAGCTCCCTTCCAAACTTAGCAGGGCAGGGGAGAGAATATGAAGAGCAAATTAGAGAAAAGTTGTGGGTCAAGATTAAGACATTTTTAATATACAAAGGAAAGAAGAATAAGTAAGAAAAACACACACACATACCCCCACCCCCCCAAAAAAAAGTGATAAAATGGTGATTACGCACCACCTACCACAAGCAGACTGATGCACAACCAGTCTCCAAGCAACATCTACCTACACTAAAACTGCCCTCCCTTCCTTGTTGAGCATGTTATCATATGGTATGGAATATCCCTTTGGTTAGTTTTGGTCAGCTGTCACAGCTATGTCATCTCCCAACCCCCTGCCCACCCTCAGAATTCTTGTTGGAGGGTCAGAGTGAGTGCCTTGATGCTGTGTAAACACCACTCAGCAATAGCTAAAACTGTGCTGTTACCAACATTATTTTGGTCACAAATTCAAAGCACAGCACCATACAAGCTACTCTGAAGAAAATTAAGTCCATCCCAGACAGACCCTCATGAGCATCAGGACACTCTCAAATTCTAGTAATATGTTAAATTTTGAGTGACTTTTTTTTCATTCCAATGCTGTTTAATGTAGAATCACCACAGTAATGAACTTTGGCAACATAGAATCACAGAATTACTGAGGCTGGAAAAGACCTCTGAGATCATCATGTCTGGCCTATGACCCAACACCGCCACATCAGCTAGACCCTGGCACTAAGTGCCACATCTAGCCTTTCTTTAAACACATCCAAGGACAGTGACTCCACCACCTCCCTGGGAGGTCCATTCCAATGTCTGATCACCCTCTCTGTCAGGAAGTGCTTCCTGGTATCCAACCGAAACCTCCCCTGGTGCAGCTTCAGGCCATGCCCGCTCGTCCTGTCACTAGATGCCTGGGAGAAGAGCCCGACCCCCACCTGAGTACAACCTCCCTTTAGGTAGTTGTAGAGAGTGACAGGGTACCCCCTGAGTCTCCTCCAGGCTAAACAACCCCAGCTCCCTCAGCCTCTCCTCATAAGACTCTCCTTCTAGTCCCTTCCCCAGCCTCCTTGCTCTCCTCTGGACCTGCTCCAGCACCTCAATATCCTTCTTGAAGTGAGGGGCCCAGAACTGTGCACAGTACTCAAGGTGAGACCTCGTGTCTCACGTGAGTACAGGGGGAGAATCACATCCCTAGTCCTGCTGGCCACACTATTCCTGATACAAGTCAGGATGCCATTGGTCTTCCGGGCCACCTGAGCACACTGCTGGCTCATGTTCAACCGGTTATTAACCAGCACTCCCAGATGATCTTTTAAGATCCCTTCCAACCCAAACCATTCTATGATTCTATGAAATTATACTGTCTCTGATTCTGAAAGCCCCTAAACTGTCACTGGAAAACAACTTTCTGGAAAAGTATCCCTACCTGCCCACCCTGTTCTTATTGTTACCCAAATACTTATTACTAAGTGATGGCAAACAGAGCTAGATGGACCTTTGGTTTGAAGAAGTAGAGTGATTTTAACAGTGTTAAATATAACTGCCCGCATACTTGCCTTTAGATAACTGTAATCAGTCCCAAAGAAGAAAATGCCCCACATACTATCTAAGAAAAAAAGTGAGCACAGCTCTGGCCTGAGAAGAAGCCATCACTGTGCTGTACAGCAGGAGCCTGAGTGCCATATGTGGCAGCAGGGAAGCAGAGAGGACCTCAGCCTGCCTCTCCCTCCTCCTCTCAGCATGGATCTGGACCAGTGAGCACGTAGAGCATGCATGAAGAACAGTTATGCTCCCATAGGGTTTCAGCAAAGATCATCCTTCAGTTGTTTATATGCCAATATATTTTTTAAGATCCACCATGAACTTGTTCACAAGAGGCATTTGCTTTAGAATAGCAAAAGTCAGTGTTGCTTGTAGCAATACAGACAAAGTCAGCTCGCTAGAAAAAAAATGAAATACAAACAAACTTGTGATGAAGCATACAAGTAATACTGCTAAAACATGAGATGCGCTTTGTCATGCATACACACTATTGGCCAGCATGCAGAACCAAAGCCTGCCACAAACCCTGGAAGGATCCAAACAGCCTGGAATAATCTTGGGAGGAATGTTTGCATATGGAGTGCTTTGCAGCAATCTCTACACCATCAGCTGCAGATGTTTCTCTTCTCTCAGAAAACAGGAAAACAAGCAAAAAAAAACCCCAACAAAACCATACTTAGATGCCAAAATCTGATCAAAATGATACAATGAGGTGCTTGAAATATGGTATTTTTAAATTAGCAGATTTGATTTGAGTTAGTATTCTTTTAAACCACTTACAGCATGCTAGTAGATATTTAGATGATTAATATAGCTTAGTGTTAATACCAAAAGCACTAAATATGGTTTACAGTAATTTGGTTTAAAGAGATGTACAAGTTCCAGAAGGTGAGTGTGCAAACTGTGGAACACATCCTAAAATAAAATAAACATCAGAGGGAAGAAGTAAATGCCTTCTAACAAAATCACCCTATTTTTAAAACAGTCCCATTTTGGGGTCTTTTACATACACATCATTTTTCTCATTTGGCAGAGAAAATACAACAGTGTCTTATCGATTCTAGGCTCAATTTCCCTATGGCATCTAGCTCATTAGGAAATGTATTAATATTAAATTATCTTCTTCTTCAAGTATGTCCTGCCATTAAGTAGGGGGTTATTATTGCCTTATAAATACATACTGCTTTATCATCAGAAAACCTTCATCTGGGGGGAGAGGGGGGGAAGGCTTAACTATGAAAGAATACTATTTCTTTTTTTTCAACAGTCAGTTTGCAGTATAGGCCTTACTGCTATCCCTTAAATGTTTATCCTTATTGATAACAAATATGCACTCTCAGCTTTCTAAATAAACAACATGACTGTTCTGTTTCACTGCGATAGAATTCTTGATCAGGAAAAGAAAAAAATACAAGAAATTGGTAATCTTGAAAGCTGACAACTTTTTTTTTATTCTCTTATGAATCTGACATCAAGCACTATTTGAATTTAAATATTACAGCTGTTCCTGTAAACTTGCTGTAGGCTGGTATTAGTTAGGACCACAGGCTGCTGTAACATAGTAGGGTTTCATAAGAAAACTCTGCTGCTTGCACAATTCATTCTGTCAGGACAGTGAAATACTTCAGTGTCCATTAGAGGAAATTTCAGATGAAGCTTGGCAGCCAAGATGGCAGAGCACACTGAGATGTCACTGGAGACAGAGGACCCTGGACACTGCAGGGAGCAGATATTCATGGAAATTTCTTACCAGCACGCAGAAGGAACTGTAGCATTCACACGACACTGTTTTTACAATATGTCATTAGGACCTCTATGGCTACTCTCCAACCTTTGTCTAGAAGCTGTGACCATGCCCCAGTGCCTCATAACCTTGAACTGAAACCCAGGGCGGGGGCCGGGGAGGGGGGGGCTCTCGTGCCACAGGATCCCCCATATCATTCCCAGCTAGGTACTCCTGCAGCATTCAGTGCTGATGCTTCTTCTCTTTGGTAGGAGTGGTGACCAGTAGTGAATGCAATGACCCAAGACCATTTTCTTAAAGCAAGGGTGTTTGACTCTAGGAATAAATCATGTCAATGAGAAATACTAAAGCAGAAAGAAGTCTACATGGATGTCTGTTTACAGGATACCAGAATGCAATTGGAGACATGGCTGTAATGAACACAGATTTATTCAGTCCAATCTTGTCTGGGGTCGTCCTGACACCCATGGTAGTGATGAGGGAGAAATGGATTTCAGTGCTGAGCTTTCAGTACCAGTTAAAAACAAGCAAGGAAAACAAAAACAAAAGCCATCAAAAAAACCAGACCCCATGCCCTCTTGCTATCAATGACCGAAAAGGTAAAACCACTACAAAAGTATCAGGTTTTCCCATACTCAATGTAAATTATAACATTACCAATACTATAAAACTATTTCATTTCCAGGAGTGACTCAAGTATATGAAACAAGAAAACAGGCATAATTAGGGTTTTATTTATTAAGAAGGAAACATACTCTCCCCTCATTCTTCTCTCAAAGAAAAGCAGCTGTGATGCTTTGTTCATCTGTGCTTCAGCTTTGGAGTCAAAATAGCTAACTGCTACAGGTATTGGAAAAATCAGTTAATTTATTGCAAAACTTATGCAAAACAACACACAAAGTGAAGTCAAATGCTATTAATTGTTCTCTTGTGCACTTTCCTATGGGCAGCAGGAGGGAAATAGAAATAGCCTACTAAGAATAATTAAATATTCTATTAATGGACACAGGTAAGGAGAAGCATCTTCATTGTCTTTCCCCTATCCTGGTTCCTCATCAAGATCACATTAATCGCATGGCAACCTCCAATAATTACACACGAGATTGTATTCAAATTCATAATTTTCAAGCACATTTACGACCACCGTTTTTATTATCCCCCGCCCCGATATTTATACTCCTTGAAGCACAACATTTCACAGATGGTTACAAATTTTAAATATTTCAGAGTATTAAACCAACTCCCTATTCCCCTCACATCCTGATCTGAATCTCTGTTTTGAGTAGAAGAACAGCATAATTTACAACATGAACTTCACTATCTATTCAACTCTGATACTAGCAGCAGTGTGCTTTCAGATAGCTTTGTCTGGGGAATCACATGTCAATACAGCTTTTTGGCTTTTTATATGCAATACAACACAGTCTGGTAAGGAAATGGAAGCAACAGAACAAGATTAGACTGTGCGCTGTCTCCTAGTAAAATTTAAAATGTTGAATGAAAACCAAAACTAGCAGCAACAAAGAAGCAGCAATACAGCCCTGGAGCCTGCCCTGCTTCAGTCTCTTTGTCTCTGGGCCTTTGAAGCACCACATGGGAAACAACCTCCTGTGATTCAGTCACAGCTTTACACAGTCCGTTTCAGCAGCGCAGGACAACAGCACGATCAGCAAGGCAAAGATGAAAGGGCAACAGCAGAAATAGAGGACCTGAACCTCCTGGCCCCTCTTGCCAGGCAGGACTTTCCCTCCTTGGGCAGTGAAGAAGCGTGAGCAGAGGCTCACTCTGGTGAAGGCTGCTTTGTGCTGTGGCCTGTGAACAGATTTAATCCTGAACAGTCCGATCAGAAATTAGCAAAAGACTGCAGGAGCCAGAGACATCTGCTCACCCTGTGTCTTTTCACTGATCCCTCTGAGAGAAGGTACTGCCGATGCATTTTCTTCTGCTGCTCTCCACATGCATGTGAAACACCCGTTAGTCCTCTCCTCTCACCAGCAATTTATTGCAGAGCTTTGCTAGCCCTCTAAGGCCAGCACCCATCATTCATCTGCCTTGAATAAAGACACACATCCTATACCATCACACCCCATCCTATACCATCACACCCCACCCTACACCATCACACCCCATCCTATGTATTTTAAAAGTTGTTTGAGCCAGCAGGCAATGGTATTTTGCAGAGCATGGGGATAAGCAAATCAGCTATTGTAGGGACACAGGAGCTACTACAGATAATTCTCCCTTCATCAAACTCTGTATGCTGCACTGCCAGCCATGCCATATCACTGAAGTTGTGTGCGTGTACCCAGCAAAAATCACCTACTGGAAAAAAAGCTGAACATAACTGCAGTTTAATATCCATAATCTACACATGCCCAGCATGAGGAATTTTTGGCAATTTGCTGCTCTAGAATTAGCTAAAAGTCCTACCAGCTAATAAAAAGAGTATTTGGCAAGTATCTTTGCCTTTCAGCTAGAAAGTTTAAAACAGGGATTTCAGAGGACACATAATGACATGCTATTACAGAATAAGATATCCGATCCTTGTTTCTAGAAAATATCTAGCAGTACTTTAAGAAATAGTAAATGATTGCAAAATAAAATAATTTAAAAAAATAATTTCCTTTAAATTACTTGATTTTCTTTAAATCACCTGCACACGTCTGGTAAAATTAACACATTATCAATTCTGGAATGGAGTAGAAAGAAGGGAAAAAAGCTTAAAAGATGCATTGAGAGGTTTTCAGAAGAGAAGTAAGAGAGACAAAGCATCCTCGCACTGAATAGGAAACATGAATTTAGTTAGTAACATAGGACGACAATAAGCATGGCTTAAATACTGCGATACAGCCACGGCTGCTTCAGTCCATTCCACATACTGTACTTACAGACTCTGGGAGAAGTAGTACAGCACTGTGAAAGAAGGTGAGCTGAGGATGGCCCTGGAGACCACCATGCTCAAATTTGTATATATCTTTTTTTATATGTGTTCTCAAAGCTTGTTATTAGGTGCAGAGGAGACAACATCCTAATACTATGGACAAACAATTAAACGATAGGAAGATCATTCCAAGTTATAGTACAAACCTTTCATAACAGACACGGAAAAAGCAATGGTGCTACCAGCAGTGATGATAGGTTTGTTATCTAAAGACTGAATAATTGTTGAGAAATATATCAGTCCCATCCTTCCTTCCTCAGAGGTGCAGACTTGTGTCATTCAGAATTAATTGGGAAGCTACTAGTGGTGGGTTACAGAATGTTTTCCAAACTACTTTTGAGCAACAAACTAATTTAATGCAGGCATCTCTACTTCATTCCTTCATTCTCTCATCATTAACTTTCTGTAATGTTTGTATAAATCCCCTTAAGGATTGTTCCTGCATTGGAAAGTAACTATGAGTCGGATAATTATGCTGATTTTATTTGCCTTATTCAGCTGTTCTGTAGTGAAAATAAGTTAGTCTCTGTAAGAAAGACTTAGTGGTCAGCAAATATTGCAATTCTTTTTTTTTTTTTTTTTTACCAGTGCTTTAAGCTCTGTACTATTTTTATTTCCAATTACTAACATATGTGTTTCCTGTTTCAAAGTGACTATGCCTAGAAAATTTTGTCTCTAGATTTTGGCAGGAATAAACTTTACAAAAATCTGATGATCCTGTACAGTGGGGAAAGGGAAGTAGTAATACTGTCTCCATTTAATGCAACAAACGTGGCCAGGGCAAGGTGCAGGGCACAGAAGAGCAGGCCAGTAAGCATTGGTAAACTACACTTTCTGAATGGATAAATGTGTGCAAATAATATATTTGTGAAAACTTAATTCCAAAGAGAGCCAAGCACCGAGTGGGGGAAACAAAAGCATCTTATAAAGGTACTGGCAGCTTTACAAATGATGAGCAATCCTTTTGATGTTTTTGTGATGTGATTTAAAGAGTTCTTATTACTTTACAAGAAATCCAGGCAACAATGTTCCCTTCTCCAACAACATAATCATTAAACTGAGATATATACCCAGTTTCAAAAGCATCAGTGAGCAGGCTCCTTCTGTGTCTCAAAAATGTGGGTAAAAACCAAGAGGCCATAAGGTCTTTTAATCTACAAGCTTTTGTAAAACAGAGAAGCAGACCAGGGCTTCAGTGAAGCAGCTGGTTCTGAGCGTAGGCTTTCAGTACAGTATTAATTGGGGTGATAGGCCAGAGTTCTGAAAAAGCATCTGAATTTACCTTAACTTCATCCAAATGAACAGTCTCACTGAAATATGAACTTTATGAGAAAGCCTCAAATACCAGTACCTTCATACTTGGAGATTATTAGTGGGAGATATGGTACGGGAGAAAGGTGTTTAAAACACATTTACATAAATAAAATTCAAGAATAGCAGCCCTGCTTCCAGCAGCATTCATTACAGGCTGCTGAAAATGAGTCTGTTACCACAGTAACCAAGCTAATATTGGCTTTCCAGCTTGCAGGCATTAAATCCTTTAAATGCAGGTGCAAAGGATAAATTCAGTTTTGGAGCAGGTGAATTTTCTCTGCCAAAAATGTCAGAAGAGGAAGAATGAAGATGCTATATATTTTTATGACAAAGATGTTGGAAATCAGTTCCCCAGGAGAAGAGGTGGAAGGGCTTGTGATAGTGATGAAATTTGGACTGGATAGAGCACAAGCTCTAAGTACACTATCCCATTGTCTTTACTCAGAAATCATGGGTATTATTTGCAGGGTTATTCCAGTGATGCTTAAGTTGAACAAGAATTTATTTAACTCTCTTTCAAGAATCACAGGCAAAATATAGATTTTTGGTCAGGTTAACAGGTGAGGTCCTGAATATAGATAAGCAGTAGACCTGTTGAGACAGAACATTTTTCCCATGGTTTGGTTTGGTTTTTTTTCTGAAGGAAAAGACCTCAGGCTCATAAATACCCTTTATACTCAGAGAACTTAGTTTCCCTCCTACAAAACAGGTGGGTACAAAGATCTAAATGCAGGTCATAGACATCTAATTTTCCCTAACTTAATCATTACTACTGAATTACAGGAGAACATTCACTGTTAGCTCTTCCTATAAGTATTTTCAAGGCACTCATTTTAATACCTGGTTGGTTTTTTTTTTCATATATGCATATAGTGCTCTTTAGTCCTGTGCATTAATTGCAATGTAAAAAAAAAAAACCTTACAAACCAGAACTTTTATAAATCATACAAACAATCTACATATTCCAAAGAATTTCTGGATTTAATGATCAATATTTCACAATGGAATTGCATTCTACAATTAAATCATTATTAACTCATACTTTTAAAATAGATACATACATCCATGTTGATACAGTATCTGAGTCTACTACCTGTATAGCTTCTAGCATCATCTCAGAAGAAATCTTTGCAAGTCTAAGAACATGAATGTTTGGGGAACAGAAGCCAGAAGATGCTTGTCTCAGCCTCAGGGGCTGTGGATGATACCAGGATGCCCTAACATCTCAAAGGGGCTGCGCTTAAGATGAAGTTTATGAGCCACTTCTTCCTCTCACCCTCTGACTGACTCAAGCATTTTAAAAAACCTGACAGAGGTAGGCAGCCAGCTGGGAAAAGCTGCCCTCGTAGCAGATGGGGCAGGCTGGGCTGGCTTATGAGAGTTCCCTGCCTCTTTCAGTGCACAAATTCACTTAAGAAGCTCCAGTTTATAGGGCCCATGCTTCAGCGTAGCCAAGATGACATTTCTCACCTCATCTGCTATTTTTTCAAAATTATTTCAGATAAGTTTGCTAAACATTAGAAATTATAAAAGAAAGTATGAGGAGGTAAATAACTGTGCTTGCATTGCCGTGGGCATAATTGGAGATTTGACTTAGTGATTCACTCAAATGACTTTAATGAACCTTTCATTTCTGAAGTTTCACTGTCAGAGATGACATTTCAGATTCAAGAAATCTCTGAAGCACATTAGATAGAGCAGTTGTTTAAATGGGCAAAGGATAAATACAACAGATTCTTATAACACAAATGTCAGCGCAATGTTCTCCATTTTACTAAGAGTTGGTTTCTCTGCCAATATCTTCCTAGTGTTCTTCTTCAGGACCATGATCTTTTAAGCACCTATGCTGGTCCACAGGTAGTTTCTGAATCAACTCTTTAAAAATCTTTCAATATAAAGGCTTTTTAGAATACCAAACATTTAAATAACAGGCATATTACTGAAGCATGACACTATCCTGAAATCTATTTTTTCCTTTCTCATATGATAGTAACACCTTGAAGACTAAGCAGCATGACAAAGTCACTGTCTTACGAATCAACACAGATCAGACAGACCTTTATAAATTCTGCCAGCTGGTGTACTACAAACAAGAATCTATACTAATGGTTTGCTATGCAGTACCTAAATATACATAGCATAGCTGTTTAATAAAAATATTCTAAGATACTTGATACATGGGAAAAAGGAATGTAACATGTTAGCATTCAGCAGGAAATGCTCAGAGAAATTAGTTTTCTACACTAACCTGTTATATTGATTTTCAGAAAAAAAAAATTAGAGAGCAGCATCCTGTAAAATGAATGTATCATAATCTGCTACTAAGTCATATAAACTGTGTTTCCAGTTTATTACCTCAATTTCAGTCTTACACCAGGAAACTTCGTGAAGATTTTGTGAATAGTTCATTGTTCCAGTACCCAAGCAGTAGTTCAGTGTGTGGGAAGAACATCAAGATTTAAACACTCTATGTCATTTACTGTCCCCTGTGTTTGCTTCTAAATAACTGAGAGATGTTCTCTATATTGCTTTTCCTCCATTCCCAGACAAATCAGTTTTTCCAACACACCAAGGATATTAAGAGTGTCCATTTGACAAAGCATATCCAAATATCAATTCTTGCAGTTTGCAATGAAAGGTAAGTCAATATAACAGGCATTTTGACCAAAAGAAGGAAGTCTTGAATAAATCTTCACTTGAGATAGCTGTCTCAGGTCATATCTAATACAAAATGTTGACCAGAATACAAATAATTTTAAACTGAAATTAAAAACCAATTTCTGTAAGTCTCTAATAGGTATTATCAGTTAGATAATATCTCTATTATCTAAAATAATATTGAAATGTTGTGTCTTTAAGTAAAAACATTCACATTTTTTTCCTTTATTTTTAATTACAAGTTGATATCAAATATAATCCAGCAGTTTCAGACTTCCATAAATGTTGATTAAATGCAGAAAGACTCAAAGTTTTTGAAACTTCAGTTTCTCTGCCCCAGAGTCCTCAATATTGAATGCTGCTATTAAAGGGAAATCAGTTGAAATTATAACGAGTTTAAGAAAAGTAGAAAAAATACACACAGTATTTTTAAGAAGACCTATTAAATTAGAAGTCTTAAATAAGGGCATCGAACTGGTGCAGCACAGGACTGTTTAAAATCCAAACACAGGTGATACTGAATCAAGTGCCTTTAAAGAAATTCAGAAACACAGTCAGCAGTCAGAGTTGTCATCTCTGCATGACACAGGATCACTGATGTTTTTGTGACAGGTCTCATTCTTCATAAAATTATACTAAGTCAGGTAAATATTCATCCTCTGCTATCTTACTGAGTGCATCTCCTGTGGTGTTTTCAAGCTCTGATGATGAGCTAACCACTTGCAGTGTTCTCTATCAGCCTGTACTTCTATTTAAAGCAAGCAAAAAATACTGATCCATTGCATTTTCCAGCTCTTTTATACCCATCATTAGGATCAGATTTGTTGAACTTTGTCACTGTCCCAGAGCTTTGTGGTCAAATCTTCCAAATATCTTTAGTATAAGTTATCAAACCTTCATATAGAAAAATGGTCTTGTTTTTCAGTTGTTTAACTTCCCTTCTGACTTCTGGTTAAATGGGTAATGTGGCACCAGTGCTCTGATACCCTCCCAGCTTTCCTTAAAGAAAAACAATTTATTATTTCTGGCATTCCTTCATCACACTTGATAACTTCATAGTTCAAACTGATATCAGTGCAGAAATCCTGATATGTCAGAGCTTAGATGTTAACTACTTGCTATGCCCATAATCTGTATTTAAGTGTCTAACAGTGTCTAACCTCTTCAGACACTCACTCTTTCCTTCCTAAATTAATTTATTCTCTCAATTTAACATTCCCTAAGAGTCTAGGTAATGTCAGTCACCTCAGCTATCACTTGTACATAGAATATATTCCATTAAGTTAATGGAATGTATACTAAAAACACTGCATATAAATAAGCACATTAAATTTCAGAACTTTGGCATTTTCCACCTACTTGTAGGAAAATAAAACAGCTTTTCAGCACTTCAGTGCAGTTATGATTTTCTAAAAATCTCAACTTTAAATATTCTGGAAGATTTGACAGGTATATGTTAGTTTGACACTTGTAAGGTAAATAAATAGCCCGAACCACACACTAATTTCTGACTCTTGCAATTTTATCATTTGAGAAACAGTCACATCACAGCATAAAGAACTAAATCTCACAATTTTGCAAGCTGTCATGCAAGACAGCTAAGGGTCCCAACACTGATTCAAGTAAAGGCGGTGAATGCTTGGTATGAAGAAATAACAAAATATTAGCCTGTGAGAAAAACAACTATTGTTTACCAACAATCCCCAATCACAGGTTTAGTTTATTTTCCTGTTTCCTTCATTCACCTCCAAAAGCCTTGTCTGTTTTCAAAGTTTTCTGCAACATTTCTCCATGATTATAACTTCCTTTAGCTTCACCAGTCATAAAGTGTTACGACATATAAGCTGCATCCATTACAAAAGCAACATTTTCCTTATCACCTTCACATTGGGTTTAATTTTGGGTAATATGGTTAAGTCACAGATTCCTTTTTGATGTTATAGAGTGTGTTGTTGTATTATGGAATTATTTTCTCACTCTACAGAAAGCTTGAAAATCCCATTTGTTTTAGAAGAAAACCTATATTAAAAATTTATAGTGAAACTAGTTTTATCATTTGGGCTCTTAGCAGGTAACAGTATCTTTTTTATTTTTGTCAAGAGATTAAATAGATATACAACATGAAAGGAAAACATTAAAATGCAAGAATACACAAAATGAAAATTCTGAATCAAAATACAAATATTCTCATTTCTTATAAAAATAAGAAGCTTCCTTCCCTCAAGGGGCTGTCAGGGAACTGAGCTAAAAACAGCACGCGGGCAGCAGCACACAGCCCGCAAGCGCTACGCCCTCCAAAGCTTGTGTCATATTTCCCTAACCTCCTCCTTCCCATTGAAAACTGTGTGCCAGTCATCATTCATGCATATTCAGACCCAGCTGAAGTTAGCAGTTCCCCGATTTCAAGAAGTGAGGTAAAAGAAGTGAGAAAACCCACGGACTGCTGCTCTGGGTAGCCATGATCTGTAAGCGGCTTGAGACAAGCTTCCACCCAGAGGAGAAAGGCACTGTGTAAAAAGGCCAACTGGGCAGGCAAAACCTTCCTCTCTAAGCCACCAAAATGAATTTTTTACCTCCAAAGCTACTACTTCAATTTAATGTCATTTAAAATAAGGGTAGTACTGGTTTACTTTGGAATGATTGCTTTAGATATCTAAACACTTTTGGCATAAACTAAACAGAAATGTATGCATTTTTTTTTTAACCAGAAGATAACTGTAGTCAGTACTTCAAGTTTTTAAAGTAACTGAGGTCTTCAATTAAGTTCTACTACTTCAATATTATGGCCAAACTGCAGCACTTCACATGTTTACATATATTATTTTAATGCACAGAGAATTTTTTTCTGTAAAAAAAAAATTAACAGAATCTTCAACAAATTGATTTTGGTCTCTGAAGTAAAGTACAATGAATATTTAAATCAAATTCCTCAGTGAGATCCCATAAATATCAGAGACAAGTACTACAGCAAAATTCTGCTGTCATTTGAAACAGCACAGGATTCAGCAGAATATTTCCACTTCACTATGAAGTATTGGGTGAAGAAGTTTGTGAGGGGTCTCCTCGTCCCATCATACTAGACAAATCTCTAACTTCTGCACATTCCCAATGGAAATATTCTCCAGATAGTTAAGAAATAAATGGTAGAGATTCTTAATCGCTCAAAAAAAATCTAAAAAATAAATAATAAAAAGGTAGCTTTCTACCTGCCAAATAGCAGGAATAAATAAGGGAGGTATCCTAGATGTGTTCTGCTCCCTCCCAGTCAGGAGAAGTTTGTCTTTGACCCTAATGAGAAAAGCCAATACGGCTACAGAAAGCTTTGCCCAGGTGGCACCTACTAACTCCCTTCTTGGTGTAGCCTTCTGCACGGGGTGCTTGGTATGCACTCACGCTCCTGGCATGCCTGAAAGACTGCTGTGAGTGTTATAAAGCAGCTTCCGACAACACATCCAACTGAAACAGTATTTCCTTTGATAGAGGTCAATCACCAAAGACCAAGTTGGATTTTTTCACATGTGATAAAGCACAATTGAAACTGGCATCTTTGTAGTAAATTCAGTAACGCTGTATTCACTGTACTGATCAGCGTCCATGGCAGAGAGAGAAATAAAGGACCTCCAAAACTGTGACATGGTAGAATTTTAGCTGTGCTCTGATCTGTTCACTACGTAACTCTCCTTTCCCCACTGAGAGCCTGTCAGTGAAAGAAATCTTGGGGGGGGGGGGGGGGGGGGGGGGGGGAGGAAAAACATGTATAAAAATGTGTGCACTTTTTTGTTTTGGGCAAGCCGCAACGGAGAAGT
>WTSP01007649.1:14236-41812 GCA_025331215.1 Actenoides lindsayi
TCTAGTGCGTCGCGGTCTCAGCCCCGTCGCTGACCCCGCTCTGGGGCGCCGGCGGGCGGCGGGGGGCGGGGGGGGGTGGGGGGGACGGGGGGGGGGGGGGGGGGGCGGAAATGTAGCAATGCTTCAATGAAAACAGTATTCGCTGATTTAGCTCTAGCACCAGAGCACAGTGAAGTAGTTTGTTAATTTAGATTTTTGCAGTTCTGCTAAACTTAGTAAAACTGATGTCATCAAGCCCAGAAGCATCTCTAGAAATGCTCACACCATTTCTCTTCAGAAAATGAAATCATCTGAAGGAGACGGGCAGAGCGGGATGGAAAAACAAAATTCACAAAAGCATTTTAAAAGTTATTTTCCTTCTTCAGCTTTTCAAAAAGAGTTTGGACATTTCACGAAAGAAGAACAATTGCCTCTCCACCAAAATCACATGAGCCAGAACGGTGTTGCACCAGTTGCACCTAGGTCTCACATTTCAAAGAAATAACCTAAAGTCTGTAATACCACTTATTTCAAGACAGAATATGTGTTTTCTCATTTTAAAAATGAAATTAAGCCCTAGAAAACCCTGTCAAAATTAACATTTGGAAGCATGCTTGATAAAATTGGATGGTGTTTTGCCAGAGGCAAGTGAGATACTGAAGAGCAAGAGCTAATTAAAAATAATTCCTGTCTTTAATACTTGATCTGAGTACAAGTGCTAGGCCAAATTTCTCAGGTTTAAACAGTAAGAACACAGCAAAACTCAGCTGCTTGTGAATAAGACTGCAATCCCACAACAAGCTGTGCTCTGACAAACTGGCTTCTTTAGGGCACTGAGCAGAATAACTAAGAATCTGCAACTTTTTTGGGGAGGGGAAAGGTGAATAGAAAGAAGGGAAAAAAAATGAAGCCCATAACGTGTTGACGTCTACTCTCTGATTTTTGTAGCAATATTCCTTGGGATTATAATTCACTTTCCACTGAAGGCTCCCAATGTCAACATCAACCAGTAAAGCGACCTGAAGTAGTGCTGATATGCTGAATTATTTAAAGAAGAAAATCTTCATAATAAGGTGTTTCAAAAGCAGAATACAATTATTTTCCTGCAGCTCTGTTGCATGTCTAAGTCAGAAAATAAAATCATTCTCCAAATGTGCTATCTGCATCGGGGGCCGTCAGTGGGAGGTGAACAACTGAATCCTACCCTCAGTAAATGCTTTCACACTTTTTTAAAGGAAGAAATGTGAGGGGGGAAATAATTTTCTTTATTGCTCTCACAGAGTTTGGTGTTTACTGTTGTTAACCAGTTCCAGCTCACTGACTAATATCCTTGAAGTTTTCTGCCACCATCCCACTAAATTAGAAGTGTAAAGGTAAGGAGGCACAAGGTAGGGTCTAGGGATACAGACCATATTGCCGCTGGGAAGTGCAGTGCCTAATAAAACACGCCAAATGCCGATTCTTATTGATGCCACCAACCCTATTCCCCCTATCAAACGTCCACTCTGGTCTCTTCCTCCTTGTCTTGCCTCTGAAGCATGACTGCTGAAACAGCTCTCAACTCGTTGGCTGATGCTCAGGGGAGCAGTAGCAACCGGAGCATAACCTCCACTGACGGGACAGCGGCAGCCAGGGCCAGCTGATCCAAGGCTTGGTATGGAAAGTGTAAAGAGGAAGAAGCCTTTATATGCTGTTAAATGACCCTTTAAAATGTGCAGTCAAGCAAGAGACTCTACCAGCCACCCACTTACTCAGACACAGTCCCGTTTTCAGTGTGGTGTCTTTTTCATGTTTAGCAGTGGGGGTTTTTTTTCCCTAGAGAGCAGTAACTCATCTATGCAGTGGGATGCACTATTACATACAGTTCTGTATCCTCCCCTCAGAGGCACAGTGCAGAAACACTGCAAGTCACAATATCATATGAGAGAAAAATCTGATTGTGAGTTTCAGATTCAGCATCTCCCTGTGCAGCTTGGCATCTGCCATCAAAATGATATTCTTCTTTCCAGCTCAGAACATATGCCTCTTTGTGCATGAGGCAGGATTGGACAACGAATGACATCATCCGTGTCTTTGTTAACCCATTTTCAGGGAACTGGGGTCTCTTGACAGTTGGATTTAGAAAAATAACTAGTGTTTCCTTGTGCTAAACCACAATAATTTCCTGTGTTTAGCTTCTTCTGGCATCTTGTTTAGTGCTTACGCAAATAATATAATTTATTTGACCCATTTGCAACATTAAACATGGAATTCAGCAGACAGCATGCATGACCAAACTGCACATCCATATGAGAATGAGATGGTTTCCAAAGATAGTTACATTAAGCTTACATTTGCAGAATAAATGATTCAATCCTCATGCTCCACATTTAAATATTTATACAAATACACTGCTTGTCACAATTAGTTTGATTAAAATGTTAAGAAAAAAGAACCGTGCAAGAAATAATACTTCATCCAGGAGAAGAAGCTATTTATGTTGAAGTTAATCATGTGAAATTACAGAAGCAGCAGCAGGCCAGGAAGTGGTCCTCCAAATCCACACCAAGATCTGACCCCCAGCTTGTTCAGGGAAGGTTTTCCAACCAAATCTTTGCCTTTAGGAAACAACATCCTGAGCTTTTTTTCATGTTTCTCTCACAGAAACATGTTTTCCTCTTTCTCCCATGAAAAGTCTTATTCATAGGTTGAAAACACACCACAGTTCACAGACTATTTCCTGCATAGTTGTCTTTCACAACATGCTCAGGACAAATTATTTGCTTTCACAGCACACTCCCCACAACTCCTTGAAGCAGAAAGAGAAACATAACAGAAAATCTTTCCCCTTTAATCTCAGGTCCTTTTTCAGGAAGCTTCAAAAGTCCTAAATAGCTTCAGACAAAAGCCTGGATTTGTGATCCTGTTTATAGATCATATTAGGAATTATTTCTGATCTACATGAGGTCTAGTGCTACAAAGTTTAGGGAGACAGAATGACACTCTCCATTGAAGAGGAAGAAATCAACTTGAGCCATCTCACTGGTATTAATTTTAATGTGACTAAGGCTACCCAGAGGTCCACACATGACATCTTGTAGTACTACTAGGAATTCAAGCTCTGACTCTGTGCAATATTAGAGTGCTGCTGTAACAAGACTTATGAATAGGCAAGTGGGTCACCTTGATCTGAGACAGTTTATTCTGTGCTTTTCAGTAAGCAGAGGGAAAGGAAAAAAAAAAAAAAAGATGACAGGGCTCTACCACATCACTGACCAAGTTCAAACTGAACAGCATTGTGTAAGAGCATTTACTGCACAAAACAGTCAGCCAGTGGGAGGGATTCTGCAAGACCAGCCAGACTGCAAAACCAGCCTATGATTCAAGCTTGGGAGAGCTGCCCCTGCATCAAAGGGCGCTGAGTAGGGACTTTGTCTAGAGGATAAATAAAAAATTCCTTTTGTTTCTACCTAGTTATTTTAATAACATCTGTGGAATAAGCCTATGAGACACAGATTGGGAATGCTGCAAAAATTCACAAATGCCTGTTGTACCATTCAGCAGTGGCTGGTGGTGCAAGAGCACGGAGTGGGAAGGAAGGAGTGGGATACTGCCTTTAACTGCCATGGACATGCCAAAAACCTGCCAAAGAGTTTTCTTTTGTTGTATGATTCAATAAGACCAAAGAATTTAAATGCTGTAACTATAAGGCAAGCCAGATTGCTGAATGTAGGAGAAATTTTGCTTTTTTTTATTATATATTGGGTTTTTTGTTACGTTTGGTTGACATATTTCCTCCCATTCTGCGTTCTCTCACCTTCCCCTCCTAAATAAAAAGTTTCTCCTCTTTCCTATTTCCAAGCATGAATACATAATTATGTGCAAATGAAAGAGAGACCAAGAATACATTCAAAGAGGTAGTGTTCTAGTTTTCCAATACCAAAAGTGAGCAGAGGCAGCTTTGGGAAAGCTCTTCTACCACCTGTATTTATGTTCAGATGAGCTTTAGTGAGCCTGAACTCGGTCCCCTTTATTGCTGGGATCTAGGAGAAGGTTAAACATAATCACATGCACATAAATTAATCCAAAAATCAAAGACAGAGCTGGCACACTCCGAGTGGAAAAAATAAGTTTAACTATTTCTCCAAAGTTTGTCAAGTAAGGAGAAAAATTGGGTGGACAGTTATGGAAAAACCTGCTTCCATCCTATATAGACAAAAGCTACATACGCAGCTTCAGTCCCCAAGAAGTAAAAAAATGGACAGTCAGGACAAGTATGAGGGGACCTTTCACTTTCTCCCCTTTTATTTCTCTGTGAACAAAACAGAGCAAAGAGCAACATTTCTGTGTCAGAGAGGGCAGCCATCTGGAGTTTTATTATTATATTTATTACTACCTACAGATACTTCCTCCCCAACAGTCCTTAATGCTGGCAACCTGCTGAGAGAAAGAAAAGTAGAGTGCATGAGCTGTTTGCTGTATCTGCCAACCTGTTCCTGACAGGGGCTGAGGAAAGAATTTTCAGTTTGATCATGTAGCAAATAACTGAAGACAAATTCCAGTCTGGATCTTTGTAAAAAGGCTTCTACAGACCAGGACTTATTGTAGGACCTGTGTATCAAAAGCACTCTTTCATTTTTTTAAATTTTTTTTTTCTTGACTATTTTAACTCAGTAGTTTAGCAAAGTAGGTGTAGTAGAGAACACTTTATACCAGTTTAACCTGGCCCTGCCACTGAAAGAAACAATCCCACAAGGTTGGGTTTAGCCTGGAGAAAATCTCCAGCACTGTTTAGTACTTAAAGGTTTGTGCCAATCCGAGCCTCTGGCTGGCACAGGCATAGGAACAAGGGGCAGGGGGTGGACCATGCACTGGATTTTTCTTTCAGGAATACAGATGACATTAAACATTCAGGGAACTATGATCAAAGATTTGGGGGTATGGGAGAGGTTTACAATTATTCCATAATTATTTTCCATTACCTCCAAAATAGACTAGTTCAAGATAGGAAAACATCATCCCCCCAAAAAAAAATCATATATATTTTCAATGCTTATAAGATTTCAAGTTACAAAAGCACAGAGGTTAGCAAGGAGCATTATTTGAAGTAGTAACACTGAAAAGCATGCAGCAATGGAATCTGAAAGATAGCCCTTCCCTTACATTTCCACTGTCCCTTGTTTTTTCTTTATTTTGCTACTTAGCCATGATCATGCCACTTCCCAGCAGTCATGCAATCAAGCCATAATTTGTTCCATCGTTAACTCAAGAAATCATTTAGAAAAACATTACTCACTGTCAGCTGAGTCTGACTTAGGGAAAAAAAATGTCCAGAGGTTGTAGAAAAGATTGAACATTTAACCATACTACTACTTTCTCTGATTTTATAATGTGCTAGTCTCTAGTCATTGTTCTTTGAATATAAGGTTTCAGAAGAAACAAGTTGAAAACAAATCCACTATAAAACAGGAGAGAATGGTAATGCTAACCAATATTCCCTTCTCTGTAGCAAAGAAGGAAAAGTAATTGCAGTGACAAAACATTTTGGGTTTGTTCTCAGAGTAGCAGTACAGCTACCATATAAATAACTAGATCTTATAATTGTACTATAGGTAAAATAGGTATTTTACTACATACATTCAACATCACAAGCATACATGTGTTAAGAAGTATTTGCTTGCTTGCAAGTAGGCTAAGTTGATTAAAAGATTTGCATTAACACAAGTAAAAGCAAAGTCAGGGCCCATTCCTTTCTGTAATTGAATAAAAGTGGAATATAAAGTCTACAGTGTATAAAAAAGCATTTTTTTCCTATGTGTGTTAGGAAACCATCCCTGTTAACAGGTATGATTATTTTACCTTTCAATGTCATTAGTAATTGAAAGAATTAAAATTCATGGAACTAACTTGGTATATCCTGGAATAATGAAGAACCTTTATTGGATCATTCATCCTGATCCTTTAAAGCAATCCCACCATGAAACTCACATGTTGTTTTGACATGTTCTGTAGGATGTCAGAACAACCAACCTTGGTCAGAATCTCTGATTCTGAATCAAAATTATTTTTTAATTAAAAAAAAATTAATCCTGAATCAAAATACACCTCTCAGTATCCCCAGAGAGGTCTTATGGAGGGCCAAGAAACTTACAGAAAATGTTTTATTATCTGCAACCATAAAACCTAAGAGAGAAGGGATAATAACAAACTATGGTTGTCTCTTACTGGTCTTCCTGCTGTGCTGGTTTTGAAATCGCTCTCAAATGGTGACTAGGATAAAGACCAGCATTGAAAGCTTCAGTAAAGAGTCAGGACATTACTAACGTGTATTTTGTAACTCATTAAATACTGTCTTGCATAATCATATCCATTAATACTGAAATCATCTTTATAATGGAAAAAGAATCAGGCTAAGGCAAATTAAAGTATTATTATGCAAAACATACCAAACTAATGCAGCTGAAAGTGAGTAAACAGGGTGTTTTTATCAGAGGTTGTTCAGCTGTAGGCACTTCTCAGTGAGCTCCACATGGTTTTTCAAACCTGGCAAAAGCTGTAACACACAAGCAGGCTGCAGAGACCAGTCTTTCCATGGCTGTATTATCATGGGGTCCTTCCCATTTCTCAGTGGCTGCCTACTTCTCTCTTGAAAAGCAAGGTGTCAGGACTCTGTATAGATAGCCTCAAACACAAAACATGCACTTTAGTCTCATATATTGACTATTAAAACTATTTATGCTGTAGACCTGAACAAATAAAGACCTATTTCATAAAAGATGTGAATAAGCTAGATGTTTCTTTTTGACATTCTTAGAAAGAATGTATGATAACAGAAGAGCATCTGGTCATCACACCTCAGAGAGCACAGTTTCATCACTCACATGGTTAAGGTGTCTGGTTTCCTGCATTGGGACAGTGAAACTTTTTGGTTTGCATCCTGAAAAAAGTTTATCTCCAATCCTTCTAGCAAGAAGCAGCTTTCTTTGTGCTGGTGTGAAGGAATTTAATTACTTTGTGATGCCTAATTATTCATCAAAACCTTTTCCCTTGACCATTCAATTGGTCTTAGATCACCTTTATTGGATTCAATTATATTTTCTCAGGAGGAAACTGTAACCCGTTTCATATACATAACTCCCGGTATTTTAAAGATACTGGATGGGAGAGAGAAGGTCTGAAAGAAAAAGCCTATTGATTGGAAAGCTTCGTTAGTTTCTCAAAAAGTATTTTTTTTACCAGCTTCAAAGTCTTAGCATCAAAGATGCACTTGTGATAGGACACTTTTTAATATTCACAGAAGCATGAGGCAATTCCTGGGTCAAACCATTAGCATAAATTACACATATAATTGTGCCGCTTTATCAACCCTTCTTAGAAAGCTCAGGCATGACAATGCATATGAATTTTGGACAATTTTGCATATGCGTGACTGTGCACTTCAATTTTGGCTTATGGTTTCAACAGTAACACTAAATGTTATGCACTTTGAGAAAGACTTAAGACATGGTTCTGGAATTAAAAATTTAAACTCATGTTAATTCTATGCACTTGTTCAGCTGAGATACCCTGCCCGACAGACAGATGAACAGTCAGCCAATGAAGCTTTTTTTCTTTCCTGTTACATAATGTTTCTACTGCACTACCTGGAAGCACTGTGCCCTGTAGTTAAACTTTTGTAAAGAGGAGTGCACTTAAGTACTCAGTAAATCTAAAGAGCACATTGTAGCTTCTGGAAGTGTCACTATATAATCCAGCAAATGGGCCATGCAGATTATTTTCTTGCGCGTTGCAGAAGCTGTCATACTGGAACTGAATCTTGTATCTCAATGTATTTTACTTTTTATTGAATAATAATAATTTAAAAATTGAGCAGACGATGTGTTTTCAAATGGCTTAATTGAAAGCAAAAGGAGAAACAAAATACCCAGTTGCAACTTCACAAAATACTGAAGGCAACATATTTGGTGTAAATTAGGAGAAGCTCGACTTCATATCACCAGCTCATGGCATGAATAAAAGCCAAGGAGAGCAGATAATGGAAGGAAGCTACACTTGAACAGAGCATGAGAAAGTTGCATGTTGTGTTTCTCAAAGAGCTCAAGGAACAGTTAGTTGTGCAGATACATAAAGAAGGCCTAAAGAAGCTCAAATCAAGGCCATGTAGACTTCTAAATCTGACAGCAGTTTTCAAAATCTCCATCGTTACCTGTACTTATGAACAAAGATATAGCCATTGTGCCTGTCTGGGAAATAACATCAGACATTTTAGGAAATAACATTAAAGAAAAGATGAAGTAACAACTAGTAGAAAACAATGATTTTTTGAGGATGTGTTTCTTTTTTGAAGAGCAAAGTCTAGCTATATGAATTTTGCAGTATGATTCCTTTTGGATTTTCTTTCTTAGCTTGTGTTCCATACTATGCCAGACATGCTACAGATTAATTTGTCCCTGAAACTTAACTCCTGCTTTGGCTGATGTCTAAGTATTCAAACATACACAGCATATATGCTAGAAACTTGACAAAGTAACTGCTGTTTCCCAGTAGCTATGGTTCATTAAGTACAGGCTTAGTTATGAATTATTCAGGGTGATACTGTTTCTAAGTATACTTTCTGCTGAAAGTGCCATGAAGGAGTAAAAGAAAACCTAATTTTCTAGAGATAAACTAGTTAATTTTCAGAGTAGTAATGCATCCAAGCATTTGAAAGAAAATGTTTATTTTAATTCACAAAGAGAATTTTTTTTTTTTAACCTGTCCTATGTAAGAATATAGGTAGAAAATATCACTCTCTATCTTGAGATTAAAAATAATGTATTGTATAAGCCCCAATACATTTTTAGGGCTCTCTATTTCACAGCAAGTGTTAATTTCAAATATTACAATTCCAAAGATAGAAGACAAAGCAGATTGATCAACAGAGGTCTGAGAAAGAGCTCAGTGGCAGTCAGCCCTCATTCCCATCTAGCTTTGTCCAGAATTCAGCAGATGTCTTAGCCTGAATTAGAGGCTTTTCAGTTCTATTTAATTTTGGCATTTGTTCTTGACATTTTGGAAGCTCAGGGCTAGTATATAATCTGGTGTGCCATATTTCTGGGTTATTCTGCAACCATTCATGCTTGATTTAGACCTTAGTCTTCCCAAGGAAACAAACTGGCAGAACAGGGGATAAAACGTGAGAATCCTCACCCACAACAGCCTACTGCAATTTTTTAATATCAGTCTGAAGATCCAAACGCAGGCAATTGCAGATCTGAAAAGGGACAGGAATGGGGACCACCCATGGGGAACAAAGCTTTTCCTGTTTTAGAAGAATGCTCACCACTGTGTTTTGCATATGCAGGTTGTTATACTTTCAGGCTTCCCCAGACACAGATTTCCCAGGGATACTTACTTGTTTCCTTGGTTCATAATTAATAATCAGAGAACATGGTTCCATCTAGGTGGACTATTCTAGAAAGCCCCAGAACATCATCTTGAATCATGGAAGAAGTATATCAGACATATTCTAGTCCACAGCAGCCAGGTGACAGAAACCACATGTGGGAAAGACATCAAGCAGCTAATTTTATTGTAGGGATTGATAAGAGTAGGACAGAAATAGTTATTAGCTAGAAGTAGTTATGCTAAGGCCTGCAAGGCCAAAAAACAACTGACACCGCCCCAACCTTGAGGAGATAAGACTAAGGATGAGAAAAGCAGAGCACCTGGCAAAACAGGAGGATAAGGAGAGAAAAACAGGGTGCTGAAGGAAGAAACCCAAGAGTATCACCAGCCAATAAAAAGTGTTTGAAGTGCATGTGGACAGACTCTGGGTTTGAGTGTGGGGCCAATTAGAAGTGACCTGAGTGCATGATCAGTGTTGTCTCGTGTATAAATATGGCCTGTTGCACTTAATATAAAGAGACTTCTGATTACAGCCATATTGGCTGTGCTGTCAGAGTCCATCCCTGCACGCTACATTTTATCCAGTGGCCTTAACCTTACTTGCAATGAAGCACATCTGAGCACTTTGCCCTTATGGACATATTAGCTCAGTCTGTATCAGAGAGGAGGAAAGAACTTTCCTTCACTCCATCTCACCTACCTTTGATTCTTAGATGCAGTTATGCAAATAAAGTCCCAGTGAGTCTTAGAGCCCAGAGGGTATTAAAGGTCTGTTGTTTCGTCAAGGTGTCCACTTCCTACTTAGTTAAGTACCGCATATAAGATCTATTTTAGGAGAAATCTACTGGCAATGGTATTTTATTAGGATATTCTTAGGGAGGATTTACAAAAACCAGCTAATGTGGGTAACAGCCTCCATCAGGGAAGAATGAAAATATTTCGGCCTTTATTTCCACAAGAAAGTTCCTGAGTGCACACCACTAGCATATTAGCATAGTCTAAGTATAATTAAATTTTAAAATCTCTAGTTCTAATGGAACCTGTATATCCAAAGTACATCTATGGACCTATCAGAACACCACAAAAGTAAAAAATACAGATTTATTTAAACATTTTTACATAATCTGGTAACCAGGAAAATTATTTAGAACAATGTATAGGCTCACATAACAGATGTCTTCACAGATTTATTTCCACAGTATCTTAGATTACTGCTATTGCTGGCCTTTGCTCCAGTGACTCCTCAAGGACTTTTGCATGAAATAGTTGCAAAAATATCCAGATTCTAACTGTCAGAAATCCTGACCAGGAACCAAGTTCATGTTGTTTCTATAAGAAGCTTAAATAACTAGTCTCTTTCTCCATTACTGAAGACTGCCTAAAAAAAAATTATTCTTTACAGGAAAGAATCTCATTTGGCTGTATACAAGGGAACTTGAAAAACACTACAAAATTTTACAATGCAGATAAGAAACAGAAATGTAAGTTCTAATGTTTTGTTCCATAACTTCAACACATAAATATACATCACAGCTTTTTAGACTTGGCCCGGAGAAAAAAACATGGAATCAAAGAATCATAGAACAGTTCAGGTTGGAAGGATATCAAAAGAACATCTATCCCCATGTTTATGGGAAAGGGAGGGATCTTAGATCAGATTATCTAGCACTCTTTCTGTGTCTAGTTGCACTGAAAGTGTCAGTGAAGTAAATAGAAATACAAGTTGTAGATGAAAATAAGAGCAACTACTCCTCCATCCATCACGTGGTAGTCATAAAGACCAAGTACTTCTAGTGCAGAGAACATGTTCTCAAGGTCTGCAGCTCTGACTGCTGAAGCTCTTCCATAACATTTGAGCAGGAGAGATGTCTAGTGAAGAAGGTATCTAGAAAATACCTTTGTTTCTGCTCCTGTTAATATTTTAGCATTTTATACAAAATAAAGAAGGAAAGAGGGACTTCTTCCCTAGTCGCTATTTGTTCACAGAGATATTTTAGCTCACTTTTTAAATGACTAAGCTTAAGCTCTGATCAAGAACTACAAGCGTCTGTCCAACCTCATGGGCTATTGGGCAGTAAACCCACTGAAAAGAAGGCTATATTCTCATATTAATAATCCTTTCCCTCATCTACTCACTTGCTCATCTTCTCAGTGAATTTCTAACAAGTCAAAGACATTAAAAAAAATGTAATAAACAAGACTTCAACAAAAATAGAAGCCTACAAGTTCCAGTTTGCAGAACGCAGCATGAAATTGCATTACTTGTATTTTCACTCCGTGCTTGGGCCCAGCTGTCATCCTTGGTTTGGAGAGAACAGGCAAAGGATTACTATTTATGGGTAATCTACATGGAAAACTATAAAAGAAGGTAGTGATCAGTTGTTTCCATGACTTTTATCTGAACAAGAAGTGGCTTCCTTCCCTTCTTTATGGTGTTTCTCTTATGTCCACATGGCGATTCATAGAATGCAAATCTCTGCTCTTAAAATTCACTCTGCACTCCCAAAAAACACAGCTGAGGATCTGAACCTGAGTCTGGAGACTACTGAACATAAGAAAAAAAAGAAAATTAAAAGAAATCTTAAAATGGCAGAGCTGGTCAAGTAGTCATTTAGACATTGCCAAAGGTTTGCTGGGGAAGGCTGAAGGCCCAGCTGCTCAGATTCCCATGCTTGGCAAGAAGAAAAAATAGTCCCTTGAGTATTTCCTAAAAACTGGTCCTGACCTGTCTCTTCAACCTTATTGACCTTTGAGAATGAAGCAAAGGGATCAACACATGCACAATGAAAAATTAAAGGATTTGAAAGTGTCTTACTCATTCCCTATGCTATTAACTACTGCAGCTTTCATGACTTTAGTTTATGAAATATGTATTTTGGCACAAATACTGAAATAAAAAGTTTCTTAAAAATAGAACTGAAACTTAATCATGTGTATATATATTTTTATATGCACAGAAAATAATCATCTTTTTGAGGGACAGAACTGAGAGGAGAAAGGAAGATGAAGATTTATTTTAGATTCATGTATCTGTAACCTGTTTATGGAGAACTGTTGTCCTATTCATGGAAAAAAAGCCAACACAGCACCTCTTACTACAAAAAAACCCCAAACAAATAAAACAAAACTCCAAATCCTTGTGTCCTATACACCCTTTTCTGCAGGAACCACAAATTTCAATTCAAGAGGTCTTTCCAAATTTAGCCTTTCCTACAGAAATATTGCTTATCATTTTCTTACTGCATAAACTATTAGGAAAAGTAAATATGAATAGCATATGTAGCTACATTTAATGTCTGGATATATATTTATTTTACCAGATCATATTACCTGCCCCATGCACCAGTACAAGCTGGGGGCCAACTGGCTGGAAAGCAAGTTGGCAGAGGAAGATGTGGTGGTCCTGGTGAATACCAACTTGACCATGAGTCAGCAGTACACCCTCACGGCAAAGAAGACCAACAGCCTCGTGGACTGCAGAGGGCAGAGTGGTACCAGCATTTGAGGGAGGTGATCCTTCCCCTCTAGATCAGCACTGGTGAGACACACCCGGGAACTGTGTCCAAGTGTGGGCTCCACAGTACAAGAGAAATATGGACATATTAGAGCCAGTCCCACAAATGCCCATGATGATCATGAAGGTACTGGAGCATCTGTCACATGAAGATAGGCTGAGAAAGTTGTGACTGTTCAGTCTGGAGAAGAAAAGGCTCAGGGGGATCTTATCAATGTGTATAAATCCCTGATGGGGGAGTAAAGATGATGGAGCCTGACTCTACTTGGTGGTGCCCAGTGACAGGACAGGAGGCAATGGTCACAAACTGAAATGCGGGGAATTCTGTTTAGCCATAGGAAAAAAATTTACTGTAACAGTGGTGAAACACAGGAACAGGTTGCCCAGGTAGGTTGTGGAGATATGCAAAAACTGACCAGACACAGTCCCAGTCTAAGTGACCCTGGTTTAGGCAAGGGCATTGGACTTGATTATCTCTTGAAGTTGTCCAATTTCATCCATTCTGTGAGCCTGTGATCTTCTCAGCATACATTACTTTGTTCTGTCTTGTATAAATTCGTAATCTTACTTCAAAATATTTAAATTCTTCTGTTAGAAATATGGGATATGTAGAAAAGTAAAATCCACTTGAACATGTTTTTCCAGTCAAAAATGTTAAGGTTTCAGAAAGTTCAGCCTATTATATGCCTCCCTAGATTGATATATGGCAACAAGTTGAAGATCAGTTTAGCAAGAGGAGTCTTCCTAATATTCACTGCTTTTCACATTCGTCAAAGACAATCATTAGCTAATAAAAATTCCACTAATCTATAAAAGTTGTCCTAAGTTTATATGGCTAAACCAATGCATTTTGTTTTCTTATTTAGTTAGAAATAAGTGGCCATCCTTCAATAGCTGCCATAGAAAGAAATAATGCCTTTAAGTTTGGAACTATTTAGGATCTTTCTGTAATGACTTAATATTTCCTTCTTCCAAAACAAGGCAGTATATTACAACAGCCAAATCTGCAAGGAACAGGGTAGTCGGAGGAGCCAGACATCATTTGTCACAAATAATACTCAAATGACAAAATGCCAAGAATACATGGAAAATAATGCCACAAAAACAAAGGCAGTCCAAAAAAATAGCTGAAATCATCTAAAGTTTATAAAAATCTTAGTTAAGTCATGCTAAACCTCTGTTTTAACTACTTATTCAGGTGTTACTCTATTTTCTTGCAGTAGTCTAATATTAAGAGAGAGCTCATGCAGTTATCAATAGTGAATGAAAGACATTTATATTCACTGCTGGTGAATATTCCAGCTTGTTCTTTCCAAAACGTTTTTAGCAGGCATTATAATCTATTTTTAGGATCATAACCCTGTCCTGATCCATGGATGATCCTTTTCTTACGTGTCTGTACTATGCTTAGCCTGGTGGGGTACTAGTCTATGAGTGGGATGTCAAAATGCCATCCTAACAATATTACCTAATTTTACATAATATTATTCTAAAAACAACAGTATTACTCAATATTACCTTAACACAAATACCAAGTCACCGCCTTCTCCAGCAGGAGGTGCACTATGTTACACATACCAAGTTTAATCACATGCCGCTGTCGAAAGCACATTTCCATTCTGCCTCCTGCCAGATCTCATAAACACAAAGTTGCGGGGCAAATGGGCTAAGTTTGCTGATCTAGTGAAACCAGGGATCCTGCACTTTCATTAGTTAATTCTCCACAAGAGAAATCAATGTGACTTGTCTGCACACTGCGCAAGTGCAAAGGGGGCTGAGGCTGCAGGTCCTTGCAGGGTCAGGTGGGGATTAGACCCTCAATTAGTTTTGATTAGCTGTAAAAAGAAACCACACCCCAATGAAGTTGAGAACAACTTCAGCAGGGCACTGGTTGATTATTAAAAGAATGAAAATAAACTCGATGATCTTGTACATAAATACTGTCACATAACTGTATTGATTTTTAGTTTATCCTAATAGTCAGACTACTGATGGAACCAGCTTGGCTGTATAGAAATTCAATCGTAGTTTCAGAAACACGACAGTAAGAACCACGTTTAATTGCAAAGCAATGCGCTGACACCCATCAGTCAAAAAGCAGAGCAAGTTAGAAAAACATATGTCACAGGAAAGCGTCCTTGATTAAAGCCCTAGCCTTGGATGCAGACTCAATTTCTTGCTCTCCCATAAACCTCTCAAGATAATTTACTTCTACTGAATCTACAGAGTGAGAGTATTCTACCACCAAAAATCAGAACTCCAAAACTTAAAATGTCTGGGCCTGAATCCATAAAATGACTTAAAAAATAATCCAGTGAATGAATTAACTTTTAAATTAGGCATATCTAAAGGCAATGTCTAAATAATGTCTAATTTATTTATTTTTTTTTTAATCTTGGACAAAGAGCAGAACAAAAAATTCAGAACCAGCCACAGAACAAACATACAATGCGCAGGGAGATTTAGAGATAAGGCAAGAGACTTATGCTCTGAGTGGCAAGTCATCAAAAGCCAAGCAGTGGGAAATACAATTAAAAAGAGATGCAAGCTCATCTTCCTTGCAGTTTTGACTCCTGACCTGCTTGGAACCTGCAGCCCTGATTTTGGTGTGCTAAGCAGTGCCCCACAACTTTTTCAAAGAAACAAGCTGGAGGCAGGGGAGGGCATACTATTTCCCCTACTATATTAGGTGGTAGTAACTAATCCATAGGCGAACTCAAGAATTCATGTACTTTTCCTGGAGGGTCAGTGCTGGCCTCAGCACTCCACAGATGGGGGCCAGAGTCCCAGGCTGGGACTGTGCTACACTATGCAGCCTGTCTCTCCTGAAGCCTGGCTGCTGTGCAGGCACCACTGCCAGAGCAAGACCTTGATGCAGCTGCCTAACAGCTGGCCATACCCCAAAGACTGCCTTCTGGGTCCTGTTCACTGAGACTATCACTACAGTTTACAAGAAACAGTCGTTGTAGAAAATGATCAAATTTTATATTTTATTGGTGCTAGCAATAGAGCAACAAAAAGAGTAAGTATCATTGCAAGAAAAAATATTTAGGAAAATAAACCAACAAAACCTAAAGAGTGGATTTTCTCCTATTGCCCAGCCCAACACGTGTTCCAGGCCATGAAACACGGGGGAAACTTTGCCTAGTCCTTTTCCAAACAGACTTACAAACAGCACTAGCTAGGGGTTAAGATGTTAAAGCAGAAGCCTGCAGTCACACTCTGTAAGAAGCCTCTTTAGGATAGTATTAGCAGTTTCCCTACTCTCAGTCCTGACTACTGCATGCATCTGGCAGAGGTCTTAGAACATGTACTCAGCAGGCTGCTTCTTCTCCTCCTCCTTTTTTTTTAAGGAAAAAACAACCAAACAGAAAAAAACCCAAAAAATAAACATCTGAGGGTCAGAGGAGAAAAACCCTCGTCTACTTCTACAGGGGAAAAAAAAAAAAAAAAAAGCTTAAGAAAGCTATAACATTTTTATACATGTTTTGTCTCACCAGAGAGAAGTACTGGTTTAAATTCGATTGTCCACATTGAAATAGCACCTTCGAAGGATTTATTGAAGCCTAAAATCGTAACCAATAAAAAGACGATAATACAAAAACTACACCGAAACCTCCACCCTACTTTAAGCAAGTGCATCCTTTTAGTTTTGATACACACAATTAAAACGACGATAGAGGCCAATCTGGGAATCTGTGCCATAAGCCAAGGTCACGCTGAAGACATCCGACCTCCAGAGGAGAACAGCCGGGGAAAGGGCTTGCTGCTGCTCGCCTCCCCTGCCGGAGCACGGCCTGCGGCGCGGTTCTCCTCTCCAGCCGGGCCAGCGCCAGCCCGGCAGCGGCCGCCACCGCCGCGGGAGCTGCGCTCCGCTCCGCAACTCCCCGCCCCGAGCGCGCCCCGCGGCTCAGCCGGCCCTGCCGCGGCAGCGGGCACCAAGAAGGAGCGTCAGATCGAGTTGCCCGGGGCTTTGTTACACTGGAGAAAAACAAACGAACTAAAACACACATAAAAAAAAAAAAAAACAACCCGAACAAACTGTTCTGTCCTCAATTTCCCGCGCTGGGTTTAATCCTACCCTGGAACTGAAGATGTTTGCTGCCCGACTCTCGGGTGTAATAAAAATGACCCTCCCGTTCTCTCCTCAGCCTGCCTCATGGCTGTCATTTCAGTGAGTCGCATCCTCACAAACATCCCATGATTTAGACCTAAGACATTCTAAACCCTTTCTATAACCAGATACCTCAGCAGGGAATGCCTTGAGCCTCCCCACCATCTTATGTTGTTTATGCTAAGATTTGGATAGCACAGATTCAAAAATGGCCACAGAGACAAAGCAGGAAGCAAACGGGTATTGCTTAGTGATTGCCTCTCCTGTTACGTTGGCTCTTTCAAGTTTGTCTTTATCTACTGAAAGGTACAAAGTTGGTGATTTTTAAATCTTGGGGGTTATTTTGGTCAAAATGTATCTTATCGGGGGGGGGGGGGGGAAATTACCAGAAAAAGCTGGGTGTGCTCAATAGCTCATTACTGTGATGCGTTTTTTCCTAAGCAGGTGATTGACTCACAAAGTCTGGAAAATGCAACCTCACCTATTGTTTTTCCCTCTTTCTCCATCCTCTATTAAAAAAGCTGTTGATAACAGAGTGTCTGTTCCTGAATCTCTCAGATACATATTTTTACACATACAGAAAACCCCCATATACTAAAGAATTTCAAGCTGTTCAACCTTGGTTTTGAATTCCAGTATGAATTAAAAGACCAATAAAAGTAAGCAAAACCATTTCCAGCATTAGTTGCATCTAACACCTTTTCAGTTCAGTTCTCCTGTTAGCACTGTTTTTTCCTGTAAAACTATGCTATACTAGGGTCTTCCTAAGTATACACTTTAAAAACCCCTCACATCATTGATTGCTAAACATAAGGTTGTTTTGTGATGGGAGCTAGGTCAGAACACTGAGCTTAGTACAGCAAATAACCGAGGAGGTGTTTTGGCTATAAAAACAAAGACAAAATTTGTAGGAAAATGTTCTGACAATGTTTGAAGATACGCTGTAGAAACAGACAAAATACAGTGTAATCTAAAGCTTTTCAAAAGTTTTGAACCAACCACCTGTGTTGCAAGAACAATCCTAGAAACAAAAGTACTTGAATGTCCTCTGCCTTGATAATCAATGCCAACACAATTTCATACTACAATCATCACTTAATTACTATCTCAAAGATCTAAAGCTTCCAGAAGTGTCAATTCAAAATAAAGCTATTTTTCACTTACACTTCCCCAGACAGAAAAGCTTGCATTTGTAGAGCAACTTAAACCTCGATTTAATGCAAGGTGACAGACTCTGAGAAACCTTATGTCCCTGGGTCACTGTAACTGTCAATGTCAAGCAGTCACTTCCAGAACAAGGGTAACGAAGGGCACAAACCATATGCTGTTTGTATTGCAACAGTCTTCTTAAAGAAACCTTCATCTATAACTTACATGTGTGAAGCAGTTACTCATAAATCTCAAATACTGTTTTGCAGTGCAAAAACAATATTTACTTTGGCACTTACTTAGGCATCCATCACAAGTTTAAATGGGTGTCTTCACTAATTTTGTTGAAGATTCTCCACTCTAATTGCAAATACGTGCTATACTTGCAAGGGCACTGTGCTGTAGCATCCCAAGGCCCAATTTCCTCCACATGGGACTCAGAAGAATTTCAGTGTTCTAAGAAAATGATTAGGAAATGAGTCCAAATTCTAGTCGTCTTATTGAGCCCTCATGAAAACTGGACAGTTCTTTTCTCCTAGATAAAAAGCAGGTCTTCACTCTAACAACAGATCTTATAAAAACACTTCTTCCAAAGCATTTTGTCTGTCTTTCATTTCATTTTGTGATACTCTGATACAAATAATTTTTTAAAATTCCTCACATTTCCTTAGGAAACTCAAGTTCTAAAATACAATTTTGTTTCATACAGTTTGCTTTGCTCGCTTTTCACTACTCCAGAGCTAACTAGTTTCTTTCACTTCTAAAGTCCAGCCCAACAGCAGAAAAAGCAAAGGGGAAACGCCTTCTCTAATCCTACAATAGGCTCTCACTGTCTCTTAAAACTTTTTTTACAGGAGATGCGAAGTTAGGTGTTCAAAAAATTAACAACATCCCTTTGAAACAGAAAGCTACATTTTTTTGGGAGGGAGACCATGCCCTGGCAGCGTGAAAGCTTTATGCCTACAACACTGTCTCTAGAGAAAGACACAATGACAGATCTTAATAGGAAGACTGCACTTCCACTGGGTATTGTAAGAGCCATCAGCTGCATTACTCTAATCATGTGGGTCATCCCACCATGTTTGCATGCTGGCAGCTGTATCAGTTTTCTCACTGCATGATGGCCTCCAGTTCCTCCTGTTTGCTGTCCATGTTGTGTGTATTGGTATAGATGCACTTTAGCTGGGCTAATGGTCCTGCCATCCTCCTGGACAGAGAAGCCCCAGTTCCCATCAGATGATTCTCAGATGCTTTGGTGGCTCCCAGACTATGAACTCTTGTGTCTTTGTCCCACAGCTACTAGCATGCCACTACTAGGCTCCTCTCTAGCAAGTCCAGGTTTATCCCCATCCCACCCCCAAGTCTAGTTTAAAGACCTTTCAATGAGCCCCCCTAGCTCTTGCGCCAACCTGGTGTCTTGTAAAGCAGATCCTAGTAAAAAAAAAAACAAAAACCACATCAAAAACCAAACCAACATTCTACCAGTGGCACCAGCCTCTGAGCCACATGTTCATCAGGTGTGTTTTCCTGTTCCTTTCAGTTTATTTCTGCCACTGAATGCATTGAGGTGTCAAGAGGGGAGGGGGATCCTCTGCTTCTCGTGGAGCCGCTGGTCACCCCGCACACAGGGGTGTTTCTGCTCCCTCCGGTACCAGTGCCAGGCTCAGGCGCTCACTGCAGCCAAGACCTGCCCGGCCGCTGGTTGGGCTGGGAGCTCCTTCTGGGTCCCCACATTCCCTCTGGCAGCGGCTCTCGGCCGGGCGGTGACCATGGCCGGGTCCTCTTCTGGGAGGGCGATGACCACTAGTTGAGTTCGCCTCCCAGGCCAGGAAGGGAGACCAGTTCCCTCCAGCTGAACTCTCCTTTGGCACTGGCGGAGCTCCCAGCGCCCGGCCCGCGCCTCGCCTCCTGCTTCCCAAACCGCCCCAGGCCCAGAGACCGCGGCCCAGCCCCTCTGCCCGCTCCGGCTCCGTGCGCAGGGGCTGCGCTCCTGAGCCAGCGCTGGCCCGAGAAGGGGCTCCCCGTGGGACGCCACTCGCCGCTTGTTCGCTCAGCGCTCCCGAAGGGCTTCTGTTATGAAGGTGGTGGTCTCGGCGAGTGGTCGCGGTCACGCCTCGTTCAGATCTGCCGCCGGACCTGCTGCTCCGCCCAGGCCGCCTCAGCAGCCGCCCACAGGCTGCCGGCCCCCGGCACGGACGAGCCGCTTTATGGGCCTTTCCCGACTTCGGAAAAAGGCCCCAAAAGAGCAATTTGCCGGCCCTTTTCGCCGCGATTCCCTTCCCCAGTACGGACTGACCTGCACTGGAGCTTATGTCCTCGGCGAATCAATTAATCCCCTTTCTTACAGGATCTGTGGTTTTTATGTGTAGCCAGGTGACAGGAACCCAGAGACTACGGGGCAGAGGCTGAAACCTAGCCACTGAAAAGGAGAGCAGGAAAATCCAAGTGGTCCTGCAAACAGAGACATACAGCAAAGCCCAGCATCTTCCTTTGCTCAGACTGCAAGATTTAGCTGATTACTGGATGGGTTTACAGCACAGATTTTACTTTTCACGCAGAGATTTACTGAACTGTAACAAATTATGAGTCCCTGGAAACAGGTTGCTGGTGCTAGTCCTGTGAGATTGCTGAACTCCACTGACAGGGTGGCTGAGATGAGAGCAGAGCCTCTGGTCTGAATTTTTACAGTAACTGCCAGCAGACACACTACAGATTTTACATGTCATGTTACTTGAGACTACATACACATGCACACGCACAAAAAAAAAACAAACCAACCCAAAACTGAAAAGTGCAATTCTGGTATAAAGCTGTACATGTCAACAAATAACAGTTTAAATCCCAAATTCTCACCCTTCCAAAACTCCCCCTGCCAGTTCTGCAAAAGTACTAGATTATTTTGATAGCAAGTTATCTGTGACAATAACACAAATATGCTCATTTCTCCCAAAGGAATAAATACATGGCTCAATAAGTCTGTTAAAAAAAAAGAAAATAATGCAGACTAGAGTACAGACATTAAATGAAAACACATCTAAACTAATTATACATCAGCTGTTTTAAGACTTCATGAGGGAATTATGACCATTCAAAAGACTTGAATGTTGAAAACCTCACAACCCTCCATTTCCAGGACCAGTTAGCCTTTGTTTCAAATCAAAATATTGTTCTTCTAACAATTCGCTTAAAATGCTGAATTTCAGACAGTATCAAGTTAATAAAAGCAGTCTAGAATCACCACATACTGGATTAGCAGCAGTAAGCCCTATCAGGAGACCAATTCAAATCAGACCCTGCTTTCCTTCTCTATCCCAATGATCTCAAAGTCCACAAAATAGGGAACAGGGAAAAAAGTTAAGTATCCAATCAAGTTCAACTTCTGGCAGTAAAAAGAATGGTGTTTCTCAAATTTTTCAGTTTCATTAATATTATTTTGTTTACTGCTTATATAATCTCATTAGTGCAATGGTCAAACAACACCATTAACCTATAAAGATATGCTTTAAAGTACATTTACACAGATCTTTCTTTCTTTTAGAATTACTTACCAAGTGTTTGTCAACACTGGGAGAAGACTTTTAAAAAGCCCATAGTTTGCTGCACAGGTTTTGTGTGGTGACAGTTACTAGGTTCGATATGAGTACAGTAGCGTTCCCACATGCCTTATGTTTCCACTAATAAACTACAGAGGGAATGTATTCCTGTAGCCAAATACTACTTCAACATCCGTAGTTGTCCAGCATTTTATCAATAATGTTGTATTAGGACAGACCACTAAAGGACCTGAAGCTGTGATCCTGGGATATAAGATCATCAATCAGTCAACAGGATCTGGGAATAGGTGATATAATTTGCCCTACTGCAAGTGAGACCTCTTCAATTCTCTCATAAATGATGCTGGGTTTCGAAAAGTGTTTGAATAGAGGGAGTTCTGGTGAGCACTTTGTTCAGAAACAATTATTATGCACAGGGAGAGGGAACAAGTCTTTTTCCCCCTCAGATTTGGCTGAACAAGGGAATGAACTATCCCACAGAATGCCAGAGAAGGGCAATCATCTGTGTTTAATGCTGCAGCATTCCCTCTTCATATAACCCATCATAGCTAGGCAAAAATAGGCAGTCATCTCAGAATCCGTGCAATAGAGTATCAAAGAAGTTACTGTATCTTTCTAAAAGTTGTTAGTGTATTCAGTAGGACTGAAATGAAGAGGGCTGAAAACATTACACAGAGGCTAAAAACAGGGAGAGGAGGAAAGGACTGTGTAAATTGCATGTACTGGTAAACCACATGGCTTGTGGAAGCTATATTTCACCAGCACAACTAACATACTGACTGCAGTCACAGTTATATCAACTAGTACGTGGTTAAAATCAGCTTTTCTTAATTTAATATATATCTAATAATACAAGGGGCAGGGAAACTCAATTCTGTTTAAACCCACCCAACTTCATTCTCAGAGCAAATAAGTCACTGCTACAGTAAAAAACAATGATCTCACCACTCGCTTCATTCGGTGTGTTTTGACAAATTACTGAAGAACTCCAATTCTTCAGTACTGCATCTATTCAAGAGTATTTATAGGCTCCCTCTACCTGCTCATCCAGTCCTTTACTCTAAAAAAGACATATCTCCAAGGATGACTAACTGGAAAGGGGAACACAGGTGTCCTTGTTGGTGATTACAGCTGCAGTAGACTGCCAGCCTCATGGGCTTGCTTCTTCCTCCAGTGCTCCAGGCATCACAAAAGAGACACTGAAACTGAAGAAAATTGCTGAGAGATGTTTACCATTTTGTCTCAAGTTCCAATATATTATCCAAGGGATTGATGACTAATTTTATTGTGAAAATAAAAGCTGAAATGAGACACTGGAAGGTTGGAAGGGAGGTAGTTAGACCTGAGTGTGGGATCTCCTCATTAAAACCTGAGTTCTTGTACTGAGTAAAAGGCCATCTACCAAATTTTAATAGGCCCGTGAGGGAAACACAATTACAACACGTTTACGACTTCTTAGCACATGCTGCTCCTAGAGGAAAAATAGTTTGTTCTCTTGCTTATCTAAGGCAACAATTTGTTGACCAATGACAGACTTTCTAAATTAAAACTAAAGCTAAAACCTGTCTCTGAGTATGCTACCATAAATGCAGTCTTTGGCATATACTTCACCTACCTTTGTGTGTTAGGATCATGTAAAAACAGACAGATGAGCTTTCAAAGATATGAGGTGCTTGAGTATGCTTCTCTATACCATAAAGTACGCACATCCTATTAAGTGTTACTTTATAGCAGAGCCAGGAATACAAACAAAAAATTGAACATTTTCCTGCTTACGTGGCTTCATATTTCTCATCTGATTTATGTCGACAAGAATTTCCAAGTAAAAAATCTTCCAGAGCAAAGATTCAACAACCACACTTTTTTGTTGTTGTTGTTAGTGACAATGAAAAGGAATAACCAGATCTCTGTGTGTCCCATCTCTGAAAAGCTTGAAATTTTATGTTTCTCCATATAAAATCAAGAAAAGAAAAGCCTATTGTAAACTGAATGGAAGAAAATAGAAGAAGAAAGGCCAAAAATTTCCCTAGCAAAGTGATATAACCAATGTATGTTTAAACATACAATATAACCAGAAGGTGGGCTGCTTGCTTAGAGACAACATGGAAGCATGATAAATATCTGTACTAACAGTTGTACAGGAGCAGCAGTGCTTGCAAAGGCAGCTAGTGTTTTTCTCTGTGGTAGCATCCCCAGATGGGAATGTATAGGTAGTAAAGCTCTTCCAGAGAGTTTTCTTTCCTGTATTCTGTTACCTGCATCTATCAACTCTTTGCATGTCATGAGATCTTGACAGATATCTCTAGGTCACAGAGGATCTCTCTCTGGGTTGTTACTTTCAGGGTGAAAAAAATCCTTGGAAGCCCCAAAGTGTTAAGTAGAAAAAGATATATTAAAATACTTGTAACTGATTGCATACAAACTGAAGAAAAGCTCCAAAGGTAATATACCACCATGAAAAAAATAAGCCTTTCAGTTAGTGTTATAGTACATTTTCAGAAGTCAAACTGTGGGACACTCCAAGCACTTTGTATATTGCACATGGCTGAGCATTTTAACTGCTTTTACAAATAATGCTTTTGACATCCATAGAGCTGGTACTTCTCATGACCATAAAAAGAAAAAAAGATCCAACAAAACCCCAGCAAACTTCTCAATTGTAAATTTAACCTGACAGCAATCTTGTAAAAAGGTCAGTAATTTCAGAGTTTTCTACCAAGACCCAAACAGAAATAAAATCAAATTGGGAACAGAAGCACTGATAGCACGGGTAAGCACAGAGATTTCTCAAGTATTTAAAAAAATAATTTCGTACACACACAAATGCATTTCTTCTGTGTGAGAATTTAAGCAAAGTAACTGGATAATGTTATAACTTTTTTAAAAGCAGTACTGTACATCCACCTTCATTTCTTAAAGGCTGAATTACTGACAAATGGATTTCTTAAAAGAAAGGAGGAAAAAAATCCAAATTATTTATATTAGTCATATGACGGTTCATTAATTCAAACAAATTAAATTTCTTAATGTGAGAGCATCAATATATTAGACAGATCTTGCAAATTTAGCATGTTAACTTCTGTCTATTTTTGATTCACTATACGCATTTAGTTAATTTTTTCTTGCAACAGCCTCATTCTGCAAAGATTTATAGCTCTTTAATTTTTACGCCGTAATACAATCCCGGATCTCAGTGGAACCATTCATGTCATTAAATGTAGAGAATAGACGTACATCTTTTGCAGGAGTAGGGCCCAATTCTCAGACCAAGCTCCAAATTCAATTAATAAGTCAATATTTAAGTAAGGGGTGAAAATGTTGCCAACTGCCTATATCATTCATTCAGTTTTCAAAACGTATATTGAGATGGAAAGAGGAAAACCCCCCTTCCCTTCAGCAGAGTATCTAGGCAAACCATTCAAGGGAAGATGTATTCTGGGTAAAGATTGACAAGTTGAGAATCTGTGGAAAAATTACAAATGAATATGTAAAAGAATGCCTGACTAATTTAAGGTAACTCATTTTTTCACCTTAACATCTGAAAATACAGACCTTGTTCTGTTACTAATTTTTTTTCCTTTTGTAGTTACAGGCACATTTTTAATTGAATGGAAGTGCTGAGAAATGTTAAAAGCAAATGTTATAGTAAAAGCAGAGAAATAAGGCGACCTAACTCTTCGAGGAACAACATCCTGATCTAGGATTAAAGGAAAAGACAAACTTCTATTGCTCTTCTAGAACTAAATTCTCTTCACTTGGCTTCAGTGATTTAGAAGTTAAGCATCTATGCTGGGGTGCAGTTCTTGATTCGAACACCTAACTTTGGGTCTCTGTAGTCCCTTTGTAATCATTTCAGTTCTAGTCAGTACATTTAAGGGGCCATAAGGAGTCATCTCACCATAAGCAACCACCAGTGCTAGGCACATGAACAGCACTCTCTGCTCTGCTGGGCATATTTACTGTGTCTCCGTTGACTCCATGAGGTGCTCAGGCACCTGTTCCAGACACTTTGGCAATCTTCTTGGATGTCTCAGTTTGGACCTGAATCATATCCCTCATCAATGTCAGTATTTCAGACATCTTTTCTAAACCCAGTGAGAAAAATAACCTCTCAAGAAAAGTTCATGCCTTCAAAGTTTGTATAAAATAAATAGGGCAAACTGTCTTTCAGGGGTGCCTGCCCAGCTCCCAGCACCACAAGGCAAGGTTTGCTGACTGACTTTGGAACAGACATGCTGAAGGAGACTCATCACACTTTAGAAATCTACAGTGCTATTGTTTAAAATTCAGACCACTGAAATAAATCCCACTACTGGTAATATCTAGAATGGATGGTCATCAGTAGGAGTTTGCTCTTTTGAGATGGTATTTCATTTAAACTGAAATTCAGTCAGACCCACTGGAGCATGACTGAAAGTCAAGTTGAGCAATGAACATGCAAGATTGGCTCATGTTTTTCATGCAGAGGAAACATTACAAAGGCAAAAGTCTAGCTGGAACTCAATCTAGCTACTGTCATAAAAGACAACAGAAAAAAAGTTTTTACAAACACATTAACAATAAAAAGAGAGCCAGGGAGGATCTGCATCCTTTATTAGATGCCAGGAGGGGCGGAACATTACAACCAAGGATGAGGAAAAGGCTGAGATACTTAATGCTGCCTTTGCCTCTGTGTTTATTAGTCACACCAGCTACCTCCAGGGTATTCAGCCTCCTGAGCTGGAAGATAAGGATGGAGAGCAGAACAACCCATCCATAATCCAGGAGGAAGCAGATAATGACTTGCTATGGCACCGGGACATTCACAAGTCCGTGGGGCCAGAGGGAATCCACCCTTAGAGTATTGAGGGAGCTGGGAGAGGAGCTTGCCAAGACTTTGTCCATCATTTATCAACAGTCTTGGCTAACAGGGGAGGTCCCAGGCGACTAGAGGCTCACCAATGTGATGCCCATCTACAGGAAGGGCCAGAAGGAGGATCCAGGGAACTACAAGCCTGTCAGCCTGACCTTGGTACCCAAAAAAATTATGAAGAAGTTCATATTGAGTCAGCTCACATGGCAAGTGCGGGACATCCAGGGGATCAGGCCAAGCCAGTATGGGTTCAGGAAAGACAGGTCCTGCTTGACCAACATGATCTCATTCTATGATGAGGTGACCCATCTAGTGGACAAGGGAAAGGCTGTGGACGTTGTCTGCCTGAAAAGCCTTTGACACCGTCTTCCACAGCATCCTCCTAGAGAAGCTGGCGGCTCATGGCATAGGCAGGTGGACTCTTCAATGGGTTAGAAACTGTCTGTTCAGCTCAGCCCAGAGATTTGTAGTGAAAGGAGTTAAACCCCGTTGGTGGCTGGTTACCCATGGTGTCCCTCAGGGCTCAGTTTTGAGGTCGATTTTGTCCAATATCTTTATCAATGATCTAGATGAGGGCATTGAGTACTTCCTCAGCAAGTTTGCAGATGACACCAAATTGGGTGGCAGTGTTGATCTGCTTGAGGGTAGGAAGGATCTGCAGCGGGATCTGAACAGGTTGGATCAATGGGCTGAGACCAATCAGATGAGGTTTAACAAGCCAAATGCTGGGTCCTGCATTTCCGTCAGAACAACCCCAGGCAATGCTACAGAATTGGGGTGGAGTGGCTGGGAAGCTGCCTGGTGGAAAAGGACCTGGGGGTGCTGGTGGAATCCTGGCTGAACATGAGCCAGCAGTGTGCCCAGGTGGCCAAGAAGGCCAACGGCATCCTGGCCTGTATCAGAAACAGTGTGGCCAGCAGAGAAGGGAAGTGATTGTGCCCCAGTGCTTGGCACCGGTGAGGCCACACCTAGAGTACTGTGTTCAGTTCTGGGCCCCTCACCACAAGAAAGACATTGAGTTGCTGGAGCAAGTTCAGAGAAGGGCAAC
>WTSP01007650.1:0-21861 GCA_025331215.1 Actenoides lindsayi
CGTTCCTGGGGGGACTAAAGAGGCGGGGTCCAGCGTTCTGGGTTCCGTTTCTTTGGGGGTTGGGGTTTTTTTTAGGGTTTTCTTTTTTTTCCCCCCCCCCCCCCCTTTTTTTTTTCCGTCTTTTTTTTGTAACAATAGTGTAAATATGGCAGCTAAAGGCCTGATTTCCAGGCTGTGGTGCTCTGGAACTACTGTTCAATGGGTAACCATCCAATAATGCCAGACTTGCATCATTTGTATTGTAGTTCAAACCTGCTTTGTTGTAATAGTCTGTTTGTAGAATTAACTAACTTGAAAGAATTTCTAAGAGGAACAAGAAGAACCCTTAACCCGCAGAGAAGTCACAGTTTGTATTGCTCTGGTCCACCCGCTTGTCAATGATTCTTAGCTGGGTTAGTGGCTCCAGGCAGCACCTTCCAAGGAAAGAACAATTTGAATTAATTGACTTACTGCCTGCCAAGCTCCTGAGCTGCTAGCACTGTTTTTTGGAGGTCCTTGTTTTGAAGAATGACACGCAACTGGTTTCACAAGGCACTGTGTACAATTTTGAGGGGCGAGCTAAAAACACTGGTACCACTCTGACCATTGTACAGTGGTGCTCATCACACAAGCATACGGAAAAGCTTGAGACTCTGCGTCAGCTGTTAATGAACTATTTCTCATGAACAAATGACACAAGATTTCTGCAGTCGTAATGTGAATGAACTGAAGTCACTTAGCCACACACCAGTATTCCCTACAAGTATGGCAACAATTTTCCTGTAAAGCTTTTACTACAAAATAATTCAGCAGAAACTGCCGTCCTAACAGTGCTCATGGCTTTCACAGGATCTTCAAGAGCAGCTCATCTTTCATGTAAGGAAGATTTGGTTGGGTGTTTTTTTAATGTTTTTGCTGGATCCCTCACCTATACTAGTTCCTGTGTAAAGTAACCAAACAACAACTTTGCAGAGCTGAATAAAAACTCCATAAACACAGGCTGTTGGGTGAGACTACTTCCAGCCATTCAAGCTTTATTTTTATTAATGTACCAAAACAAGTGGGTTTTTCCTTCTTCTAGTGGTTGTATATAAAACAATGGGACTTATATTTTGCTATTGTGGAGTAGCTGCTTGTATAGTTGTAAGAATTTGACACACGCTCCCCCCCCTTCCAAGTTGTCACAGCAGCTGTCTCTGTATTTTATTAGATGGTCTTTCCCAATAGTCCAAGGCAGCGGGGCTTGGTTATTAAAATCATTGGTATAAAACAATGCTAAAGACAGGCATGTGAAAAGATCAAAGCCTCCTCTTCAAAAGTTGCATTGATTTTAGTGATTAGTTCAAAGATTTAATTACCTCAAACACCATAGCTTTCTTTTTATTCTGTAAGAATCAGGCACAGCTACAGACAGCAGAGTAAGCTGGATAGGTTCTGCCTCAATTTATTCTACCAGTTGAGTTCTTGACTGGTGATACTGTATTTACACGGAGCACTGATACAATACTAAGGAGCCCATACTGCAAGTTATGAAAGGTAATTGGTACCGTGGTATACAATAATCTAGCTGTCTGGGTAGAGAATTTGCCATGTCAGAGCCGAGAGCCGTAATTACTTAAAACCAGAGGAGGACTATAACTAAAAATCATAGAAGAGTACACAGAAATAAGAATGGTAACAGTTGAGTAGGTTATTTGACAAAAAAAAAAGAAAACAAGAACCACCCCCAAAACACACACGCACACTCTCAATCACACACTCACTGGTAGTTTATTTTTTACTGCTGCTCAGTCAGGGAACGCCGAGCTGGCTGACTCCAAGTCTAAGAAGCTTTACATCCCATGGAGTCTGGAAAAATCCATTCGAGTCTGAATGTCTCCTTTAAAATACAGCATTCTTAGATCATGCCAGATTGCTTTCTCTTTGCATTTTATTTTGACCTCCAGTTTCTAGTCACCATTATGTGTCAAATTACTTATAGAATGCATTACCTGGAGAATTTATACCTTTAGTGTTTCATACCAGAAGAGATGATGTAAAGCAGAGGCATCATTCTTCCATAACATCTAATGTTGAACAGAGGGGTTACTTTATCTGATTGAAAAAACATTTTAATTTTAGTGGTACCTAATCGCTGGATTAAGCGGAGAATTTAAGCATATTTGGAACAAGGTTAATTTACGTCAGTAAATTTTAACTAAAGCAATGCAAATGTTGCCAGCACTTGTAGAGTTGCGTTGGTGACGTGCTTGCTATTTTAGGAGTGTATTAGACTAGCAGGTCTTCTTGGGAAGACAAGAGCTCTGCTAATCAGATTACTAGTTTCACCAGCTACGTAATTCTTGTTCGAATACTCCCTGCTATCAAAACTCTAAGAATCTGTTCAATGACTTCAAGTAAAGCCTGTTTTGGTCCACCTGCAGATCTCACCTACAAAGGAAATAGTGGTGCAACTGAGGTCCTTTAGCACTGCAAATCCTGAAGAGCCAGTTTACAGGGTAGCCAGTAGTTCAACTGAACAGTCTCGCTACTCTTAGGGTGTATCCTGAGTATTTTTTTAAGATTCTATTTGGCAGCAGATCTCTTCAGTGTATGATGTGCATCACTGATTTTGCAGAACATGACAGTGCTGTACATTGGGTGTTATTTTTAGAGTGTTTTGTTTGGGTTTTTTTTAAGGCTTGCTACTCTTCATACTTAGCTCCATTTGAGCTATGAAGTGTCTTCCTGGGGTAAAATGATGCTCAATGACTTTACAGGATGACTTGGGTGCTAAATTTTCAGTTGTCTAAAAAGATGTTTTATATGCATATTTAAATTCATTTACCTACACGCTAAGTCTTCAGTGAAAGCTACCAGAACTTTGTACATTAAGTTGGAGGGGAGCAGCCCTTGAAACAGCAGCCATGAAATTCATGTATTTGGGACAATAGCCCAAGTTAATTTCCTCACCATCGAAGCCCTGGGTTCTGCAATCCTCCAGCAAGGAAAGCATCCACTGTTTACAAAGGGACTTTGCTTGTTTAAGGAAAGTAAAATCACATCCTTGACTTCTGTTGGAGTGACTGAAGCAAGCAAGCAAGCAGCATTTCCCAAACAGTTTCTGAAATGCTGCGGTGTAACCTGCTTCAGGTGGCTCTCTGCACCTTGGTAAGACTGCTGAGCACAACCTTGTTTGAGAATGGCACATTTTTATCCAAATACTAGATATTAAGAGAAATCAGTGTTAAAGTGACCTTTTATCTTTTTAGAAACTGTGGGGGAAGAGTACTACTGATCTTTTACAAAGTGCATGACTGTAAAGTGATAAATTTGTATATTTTTCATAATGTGGGGAAAGTCTATTTGTGCTGCTTTAGAAATCAGTTTAAAGTTTGATTTCTGTTAAACCTGTGATCTTACAGCCCTGCTCTATTTTCTGTATATGATTTACAAAGAACTGGAAAAGTTAGCACCTGCTGTTGTGTATATAGCAAAATTCTTTAGACCTTAGCACACGTTTTTATCTATTATTGAACCACTTTGGCTTTTTGGGGGAGGGAAAGTAATAGTAACAGATTTTTTTGATATGTGTGTAAAACATTCATTGGAAATATTTTAGTAAAAATGAAGTAAGAGATTGATTGTGATAGTGTATACTTTTAGTTGAATAAAATAAAATACATGCTTTTTAAATAAACTTATGAATAAGATTTGGGAGACCACTGCTGAAATATCTTGCAGTAAATACCATAGTTATGAATGCCGAACTGATAGAAAAACCTGGAAAGCTCTTAAATTCAGAACCAATTTTATTTGGGTAGATGTGAACAAAGTAGTCCCATTTATAACCAGGATGTACATCACAGTAGGTTGTTACATTCAGACTTTCACACTTAGAAAATATATATATTATGTACAGGAAATTTGCAAATAGGTGTAAACATACAATACTTTAAGATACCAGTACATTCCAAAAAAAAAAAAAAAAATATCAGCAAGGCAAACACCTCAAAATGATTCCAGTCAGCTAGCATTCAGAATCTCTCTTAAATAAAGTAGCTTTTATGCTTGACATCGTGTTGTTCTAATTATTACTAAAAATTAAGTTTCTTACTATAGGTCAAATCTCATGGTATCTGGCTATTTTGATACTCAAAAATAGGCACTGATTTCTAGAAGGAAATTTTCTTCTTACTGATATAATTGAGCCAATATGGCTGGTTTTGCTAGTACAAAGTAATCCAGTGCTGGAATAACTCAAGACAATTTAAACTTAAGTCAAATGTATAAAGTTAGAATAGATACTGCAAAGCTGATTAAAACCTAGAAGCCTATATAACTCACCATAAACAATACTGCGAACAGATCAGCTAAATTTTCATTTCACCACCTCATTTCTTCCTCTAAATTATACAAATTACCCTCCTCTTCATCTTTACAAAGTAGGTTTTGGCTAGCTACTCACGCCTAGTCAGCATAAAGGGATATCGTGCAAATGACCTCATGCTATCTCATCCAGGTAGCTCGTCCAAGTCCTGCTACAGGTGGCATACCAGGTGGTGGAATTGGAGGTGGTACAGGTGGCTGTCCACCTGGGGGGACAGTAGGCGGGGGGTAACTAGCTGGTGGCATTCCCAGCCCCGGAGGTGGATGTGGTGGTACTGCATGAGTTGGAGGCAGTCTTGGAGGTGGGAAATTTGGGTTGTATGTAGGTGGAGGAGGATATCCAGGAGTAGGGGGTGGAATATTGGGTGGGGGGAATGAAGTAGGGGGTGGAGGTGGAACTGGTGGTGGAGGGTTGGGAGGATAGACATGAGGATGATATGGTAGATGAGTTGGTGGTCCATAGGCAGGTGGTAATGCTCCGTAAGTTGGTCCTTCTGTTTTCATCATTGACTGAAGACTTTGATAGCCCTCCCCTGACATGTAAGAATTTGTAGTAGACATCCCTGTAATATAACTGGTGGGGGGTGGGGGTGGGGGACGATGTGGCAGAGGTGGAGGTTGATGTACTGGGGCCGGATGAGCAGGGGGAGGAATCTGGACCTTTGGCATATCTACTGAGTCCACAGTAGTAGATTGCTCTGCTTCTCCCATTGAAACTGCAGTTGTCAAAGGAGGCTTGCGCTCTGGAAAAGAAAATGTCATTTATTTTTTCAAAGGACAGTGGCAATAACAGCTTCTGAATACTTTATACTTTTCTTCCAGTTAACATATGAGAAGAGGACTCAATTCTCTAAGTCTCTGAATGACATATGGCATCCAGTCAGACCTTTATATATCACTAGAACATAACTAAGCTCCTAACAAGGCTCCAAACTCAGCTTTTCCCATTCTAAAAGTTAAATACATCTTCCAGTCTTACTACTATTTTCTGCAATTTAAATATTTTTCTACAATCAGCAGAATACAGCAGACTGGATGGACAGAATCAGAACTAGCAGATTTAAAGAGTCATGGAACTCAAGATCGCAAAAATCTTTTGATCAGCCCTTCAATCTTCTTTACTCGAGGCCTCCCTTCTACCTCTTTATTTACTCCAGGAGGTGGCCTGGGATTACCCTCTGCACTTCTCTTACGTCCCATTTGGGGAAATATTATTTGAGAATACAGGCCAAAATCTCTAGTCTGTAATGCTCAGTTCTAAACCTGTTTAACAAAAGAAAACCAGAGGGTAAGAAAGAAAGTGTAATAGATTGCTTGGGATGTGAAATCTGATCAGCTTAGTTCCACTGATGAATTTCAGGGAACTCAGTGCCTGATGGTCTGGGGAAGTTTCATAAAAAGGTCAGAATTGTACAATATTGTACTTGGACATTTGTGGGAAGAACATGCTTTAAACTGTCTTGAAATAACAAGCAATTTTTTTTTCTCTCTTAATGCTTAAAGAATAAGGAATACCACAGTAGGAAGACTGACCTAATGGCACATCTCCATATGGTCATACAGTCAGTATCAAAATGTCCAACAAAAAAAAAGTTTGACACCTATCTTGCTTGTATATATCAACATTTAGAACATCGTTCAACAACTAAGAAAAATTGTTTAGAAGCAGAAAATATGGCAGCCATTTCCAGCAACGTGCAGCAACTAAAGTGACAACGCCAAACAGAATTTGAGATAAATCCACTTTCTAGTACTTCTGCTCATTTGGTCAATAAACATTCTTAGTTTTCATCTGATTTTTCCTCAGAGCCCCAAAAGACAAAAGTTGGCCTCTAAAGACTGTTTTTAAAACATTTCAGCATATAAACAAATTCTAAGATGAAAATGTTTGATAACAAGGGAGATAAATTTACTACCTGCCTAAATAGAATTATGACTGCTTAGATAAGGTAAATCCTAACAGCGAAACTGTCCCCCAGGACAGCTACATCCATGCAAAGTGACTATGCTGGCTGTGGAACCTATGATTTCAGTGGCCTTCTAGTTCCTAAATTATAGCAGGCAATAACGTCCCCATTTGCACATTTACAGAACCATTGTGGATGCAAAGTGCGTGTGCAAGATATAACAGCTGAAAGAAAAATGAGCCTGATATTCAGAAGAACCCCTTCATTCTTAATTAGGTTTTAGCAAACGGGAAAAAAAATGGTCTTACTGTATTTTCTCTCTCGTAATTCCCTGTTAGAAGCTGTCATCTTACAGTTACATTATGGACCTTGCTCTATGAAATATTTGTGTCATATTTAAGGGTCACTGGAAGGACAGCTAATGCATGGAGGAGCTGGAAGCACATTTTTACAACAGTACAGTTTATTTTGCAAGCATAAGGCATGTGTGCAGTGTTGACAGTTCTCTGGCAGATTAAAGTCCTTTTGGGACACGGCATAGAAAGTATCCCCATTCTTGCTTAGAAGATACACACCTGCAGAATTTCTATATGACAGTTGTAACAAGGAGGACTTCTGTAGCACAGTTGGAAGCTACTCTAGTAACTCGGTATTCACCATCCTTTTGAGAACTTAAGTCCCTTTTTGCCTGCTAGTGACAATTAGTTTTAGTCTTCCAGGCCTTTTAACAGTCACAGCTTTGTTTTGCCTTCGGCCATCTATTATAGTCTTGCTTCCCTTGTAACTTTATTGCACCTGTCTGGAAAAGCCTGTGCTACTAAGTTGAAATTCCCTCTAGAGCTTATCTACCTTATGCTTTTACTTGACAAGCTGATTAATCAAGGCAACAGCCCCTGACCCAACACTGTTCCCACCATCTGAATGAAAAGCAAGGCAATTAACAGCAAGAGTAAATGTGCTTAAGAAAACAAAAGCTTACCTGGAGGTGGATGTGCAGGAGGTATCGGTGGATGTGAAGTTTCAATTTTGGGAATTTTAGATGGTGGTGGTGGTTCTAAAAAAAACATTTAGAAGTTCCTAATTAGCTGTTGCTTTATAGTATTTTCCAAATTCCAACTCTGGTCTCATGCTAACGACTATCGTATCACATTACACTGTGCAAAAGTACAGTATCTAGGTATGTTTAATACAGAAAACTAAAATCAAGACCTTTGTATAAATAAAGTGGCATCAGGTATCACATACAAGTCTTCCAAAAGAACACAGGCCTACAAGTCCAAGCTATGTATTTTGTCTAGATGCAAACTGTCCCCATAACAGTAAGTGAAGATATGCACACTTGTATCTTCTAGCACAAAACTAATCTCAGAAGAAGCTGAACTGTGCTAGGGGAATGTGTGTCTAGAAACCAAACAGAATGGCAATTGCACAGCAGAAAGGAGGGAGAAGAGACTCCTCTCTGGAATCTATCTGCAGAGCCAGTGAGAGAAGTGCCAGACCCACTGAACAAAGGTTACAGAATCACATCTGCCCTATCCTGAAATACATTGTTCCACAGTAGCAAAATGAAGAAAAAACCCGACCAACCAACTAGATGTGATCAGTGCAGGGAAGCATTTCTTATGCTCGACTGTATATTGATACAAAATGCTTTTTACTGGCAGCTGTGCCAACAACTGATTACAAATGTCAGCAATCACCAAAAGACTTTTTAGTCCAGTTATTTAATGGCATGGTACCTTCAGTCACTTCAAGGTCCCATAGCTTGCTGAAGAACTGCTTTAAATGGTGCATGGAGTTATAAATTGAGAGTTTAGTAGTTTAGCAAGCCTTCTACTCAACAGACTGTATTAAGAGACTCTTGGGGCATAGCTATACTCCGTTTTTTCAAGTTTTGCAGTTCAAAACATTTTAGAAATATTTATCTATTTAGAGATGCATTATTAGGATCAAAGCCTGTAAGCAAATGAACTAAGCACACATCAGCAAATGACTTATTCTGGTTAAAACAGTAAAATCAAAGCAACATGAACAGAATATTAACATTTACCTGATGTTTTTGTTTCTTCTTTTGGAGATACAGCCTGTTTAAAACAAAGAAACAGAGACATAAGATCACTGAAAAAATATGAAAGCATTTTAAAAGGGTAAAAAATGAGCAAAATAGGAAAAAAAAAAAAAGTAGAGCCTGCTGAAGAGCTTCTGTACAGATCTGACTAAACCAGAAGCAGTTTCCAACTCAGAATCAATTTCCTCCTCCCTCCCCTAAAATGAGTCAGAACAAGCCCTTCATTTGTTCTCATTTTTGTATTAGGAGGTTAATAATGTCCCATCTCTTCAGACAGATGCAAGACAAACACTGAACAAAGTCAAATAACATTGGGAAAGCCCAGTTTAAGTGGCAGAATGAAAAGACTAAAAAAATACCAGCTATTTTCGATACAGCATTTCCTGCTGTTCTCACTGTTGAGCATTACATCTCCTTTAATTTATTTATCATCCAGTGCACGTACGTAATGGTCCAGTACACTGCTCACTGTGCTGAAAGCAAGAGACTTGGCTTCTGTTCCCGATTCTGCTTTGACCTGTCATTCAGCCTTTGCCAAAATCACTTCAGGCCTTTATGCTTTATTTACCAGGAGGGGAAGGCAGTGAGAGTGTTGCTCAGTGTAAAACATTACAGAAGCCTTCAGATGGAAAGCATTGTATAAAAGCCAAATGTTATGCCAGAAAAAACTACGCACACTGAGCAAAACCCACAAAACCTCACATCATCCTTCCTATCACAAATTTTCGGTTAGGCTTTTTCTCTGTTGTTTTCTTGTGTTTTATTTTTTTACAGGATCACAGACAATGGAATAAGAAAAGTCTTAAGCTTACTTAGTCCAACTGAGATGGTGAGCTGATGGTCTTTGAGAAAAGCAGAAAACCTAACTGAAATTTTAGTTACAATAAGCTTAGTTACAAAGGTATTTAAAATTAATGATAAAAGTCAGAGGGGTACGGTACATAGCTTCTGTCTTTTGAATGCAAAGGTTTTTTTTAAGGGACTGTTTACCTCTAGTGGCTTTAACTTCACCAACTGTTGCTCAGTTCCCATTGTTTTACTTTCCAGAAAGAATGAATGGAGATACATTTCACTCCGACTTGAACAATGAATTTTCCTTGATTCTGATGGCTAATCTCAAGATTTTTGCTGTCCAATACTAAGGTATTCAAGGCCTCCTTCTACCTCATTCTTATATTCCTTTGATAGTCATTGCAATTCATCTCCTTTTACCTTCCAGCTGCTTTCCTGCTTTTTGGGGATGATCTTAATCTTTCCATGCCAAACATACGCACTTTCCTTGGTAACTCTCACAGACTCATCTGCTGCCTTCATTTTATTTGTGTGGTCTTTTCTCCATTTTCTAGCACTAAATCCCTTGTCTGTAAAACTGCGTGCAAACATCAGATCTCCTCACATTTCCAAACAGAAGCAAGTCTCCACTGCTTATTGCAACATTTCCAAAACTCACTCATGCTGTAAAGTCAGTTGATCAAGTGGCAAGCAATTCTGTTATAGTGCATTTGTTAACATAGCACAAAGTTCAGAATGTAACGTCATTGAGGTAAGCCCTTAGAACAGAAGACACAACTGAGGCCAAATAGCTTGTGTGACAGAAAAGCAAACATCAGTTAAAACAGTATTTATGCTACAGAAAAAAAATAATTTAATAAAAATCAAGAAGCAACAAAACCAAAGCCTATAAAACTTAAATCACTTCTCTAATAATTGCAGCTGATAAAATAGATAGGAGCTTTTTTTGCCCTTCTGCATTGTAGTTTGTATTGTTCTGGCCATGACATCCCAGGGTTAACATTATTGATTAGTATGCTGACTTTTATTAAATGCTTCCATTAAAAGCTCAATCTGTACCACAACAGAACTGGTTTTTTAGTGCTGTTTCTATGTGAAATAAAACTGTTCCCACTAACAATTTCTAGTTTAATCAAACTAAATATACTATTTACATCTAATGATTCACCAGTGTATTTTTAGTGAAGTCATCTGAACATTCAAGCATTCCTCACCACTAGACATGTAGAGGATATGCAGATGCTTTAGACATCTGGTATGGGTCTTTAAGTCATGGGCCAATGCCTCAACTGCTTCAAAGTATCTTGGCTCAGCAGAAAGTAATGGAGTTGTAAGAGTTCGTGTAAATGGAAAATCTGGCCTCCAGGAACAAAGTCAATTTATGTTCTGTACAAACCAAAGGAGAAATCATGCAAAGCCCTATTTATAGAAAGAGGCAAACATTTTAAGTAAGATTTATGGTACATCTAACTGAAGAACGTTTTAGAAGCACCGAGTATATCTTTCAAACACAACACATCTTGTTCTCCTAGACTGCTTTCTGGAGAAGGAATGATTTCAGATCATCACACACTCTTTTCTTGAGCTCATCCTGTTTGTGCTGTTCTACAAAACCCCTAGTGAGTCACCCTTTGCTTTATATTGGTTCTGGATGCCTACAGAGTACCTGGACTTACCTTTTCACCTGTACTATTCACTTCCTTAATTATTAGGTGATGCACCTCAAACTTAATTTCAAGAAAAGGTAAGTTGCTCTAAGGGCTTGACCAGAGGCAACTGTTAAAGAGCAATGGATACTACTCATGCAAAAGGCATCACTTTTTCCCATGATGTAGTTCATTTACACTTGGGATGGGGTGAAATCAGTAGTAAAAGCCAAAGCTTTTACATGAATTAACATGCATTCATAACAACTTTCAACCAGATGGACACACAGAGAAAGACCCAAATTGTTATTTAGGTTTTCCGATTTGCCAAACTGTCCCAGGCATTTTGTTGAAGAACAGAATTCTCTGCCCTACAGATCTGACAACTCAAGCAGAACTTGTGCTCATGGTAGAAAAACAATGAAAAGAAATACATGCTACCTACGAAGAGCTCTCCCAGTTTTCAAGCCAATTAACACATTTTTATCAGCTTTCTATCCTGAACAACATGAAGTACAGTGCAAGAACTATGTATTTCAGTGCAGATTTTATCCTCTAGTAGTAGGCTGTATCTTGCAAATACAAAGCCAAGGTTTTACAGATTTACATTTTTCTCTTTATTTTGGGAGACTACTACCATGAAGATGCTACATGCTTCAATTCTATTTCATACTATCATGTGTTGCTTCTTCCTGGGTTTTTGTTTGTTTCTTTCAGTTTTTTTCCCCTTGACATCTGTTCCTTAGTTTGGCCATGCATTAATTACAAGTTAGAGCAAAAGCTGTAAAAGCTGTACAAAATTTACTTCCTAAATGGACTTGTTCCAAAGATTTTACTTATGAAAACACTCTTCTTACTAAGTACATGCAAGAAGATTTGGATAACATTTTTAACACTTTTTTTTTCTTTGGATAACTTACAAGTGAAAAAAAACCCAAACCACAAAACATGTAGATTAAGGTCTGAAAGCTTCATTTGAACTTGATGAACTCGATGATGCTGTGGAAAAGCACTCTGAGTACCTGTGATATTATCCAACTGCTAATGTACCTTCTTATTTACAGTGATGAGGTGATAATATGGACAAAGTGAGACTTTCACGTATGATGAGTTTATAGGCCTCTACTGTTATTAGACTATTTTGGAAGACTTCTAAGAATTTTGACATACTTTTATAAGTCATCATTCTCTTACATTTGTAATCAAAGACCAGGGAGTCAAATAACATCTTAATCAGCATTGCATGCATCTTCATATTCCAGTATGGCACAAGTATGATTCCTAAATCAACCCTGCTTAATAGCAAAACCAATGAAATTTGATAGCATGGAACCATGACCAGTTAGAACCTTAACAGTTCATGCTGACTTAGAAGTCTCTCCACTGGTTTTGCCTCAAGTGTAATAAGAATGTGGTATGTCAAAACTGTAAAGGGTGTTCTACACTAACATATTTGCCATATAACCAATGAAGTCTACCATACAAAATTAATTACCAGGCTCATACTCAAACACAAGCGTGCTGCAAGCTGCAGCATTTATATCAAATGGACATCAGCTTGAAAATAAAATTCAAGTTAAAGTTCCAAGTTAAACTTACTGCTGGTCTTTTAATCTGTCTAGGAGGACTTGACTGGGGGGAGGGCTTTTTAGATTGCTGTGCTTGTGTTTGCTGCTGCTGCTGCTGTTGTTGTGATGGCTGTTGTGACTCCTTTTGCTGCTGAGTCTGTGATTGCTCTGAACTCTGTGATTGCTGTGACTGCTGTACAGTAGGTGCCTGGGGTGTAGATTGAAGAGATGGTGGCTGCTGCAACTGGTGAGGAGTATGATGAGGCATTTGCTGCTTTCCCTGCGAGTACAGATCCAGGATCTGATGACAGATATCTTAAAAAAAAAAAAAGGAAGAAGAAAAGATTACATGGCCATAACGTTCAAGTGGACAAATAACACACAATTATCAACTAAACTTTTTACTGGACACCAGCTTCAGAAAAATTCAGTGCCTGTATTACTCACTCTTACAATGACCACAGATTTGACTTTTTTTAACAGACTGATTTTCAATTTATAATTGTGTTTCTTAAGTTTCTTCCACCTATGCTGAACAATATGTAGATGTATACACACACCTTTCAGAAGAACAAAGTGCCTTGGTAGTAATATATCACATGTCATTATTGTGTGCTTGGAGAGCCAGGTAACCACGTAAGAACAGGGTAGTAAATACGGTAAGAGAGTGAAAGGTTTTAACATAAAACATACATGTCTAGTTAGGTCAGTCAAAAAAGTTTTAGGAAACTAAGTAAAGGACTAGTTCTAAATTCTTGTTCCAACACATTAGGAAGTCTGTAAGACAATTTACTTAATGAGAGTCAAGAAAGGTCATGATTTATTTTATGAATTTCCTGGGGTTATCTTCCTCAAGAGGACAAGCAGAGGTAAATATGAGCAATATATACACACAAAAGGAATACTATTAAGATACCTGTATTGAAGAAAAAGATCCATAATTCATCCCCTATAAGAATTCACAAACATCAGAATTTATGCCTCAATCTGTTTTTCAGCTGTGGTACATCATAAAGAAAACCCCATCCTAGCATAATTTGGGTAAAGAGGTCACTTATCAATGAGAAAACCACTGGAAGCCAAGCTCCATTAGTTCCAGTGTTTGTAGAGCTGCTTATTTAAAACAGGAAAAAGGGAATCACTAAAAAAGTAGAAAACAAACACCACAACAATTTAGCAGCTGTTTTACAAACTAAACAAGTTGTAAAGCAAATATTGACCAGAAGAGTAATCATGATAACTAAATATGCTTCCAGACTAAGCCAGTCTAATAAGTTTAATTTAAAACCTGGTTAAGGCATAGCACATATGACCACAGTTACATTCTTTACACATGATTATTTTGACTAAAACCTAGATAGAAAGCAATTTGATCACACAGTTAAAGGAGATATTCCTGTTTGTGGCAAATGTTTTTCATACCTTCCAGAACATCAACAGGAACATCTTGGACAAATTGTTCCCACCATCGTCTGTACATTGGTTTTGATGTCCATTCCTGTATTTCAAACTTACACAAACGGCCTGCTAAGTACATAACTGCAACAGCTATGATCTCAGGTTCCCACTGCAGTGACAATGTAGTGCAGAGACTGGCATATAAAAAAACCAAAAAAACAACAAACGACAAAACAAAACACAACCGTGAAGGTAATTTTGATTGTCAAAGTACAACACTTTAATGCACAACAGTTATAATTAAGAGGGTATAAAAATCCCACCACACTTTAACATCTTTAATTAACAGCCTCGTTAAACTAAAGAGTTTACAAAACTCAAGTGTTTCTGCACTACTGCTATGAACAAACGAGGTAAATCTTACACAGATAATACAAAGGACATATGTCTACAGAAGGAACAGGCCACATAGGAATACCGAGTTTGGAGTTTAGAAAGAGAAAACCTAACACTACATGGGTGTGGAGGATGAAGGAAGAGACAGCATTATATTCCAGGTACAGGCAGCCACATTCCACTGTAGTCTCACCCATAGCATAACTCGATACAGTGCTCATGTTCCTTGCTACACAAGGGTGCTGTCACTGCATTACACTGGGTAGGGAATAATGCCCACAGTTGGATTTTGGAGTTTTCAAATGTTTTTCAATAAAATGTAAACAAGTACTACAAAAAACCCACAGAACAACCAACATGAACTTGTCAAGCACAATGCAAGTTTTAGCTCAAGCTGTAAAAGTCATCACCTGAGCAGTCTCTGTTAAAGTTAATGCTAAAATAATAATACTAAAAATATCAGTTAACTGCTTAAGTTTCTGTCATAATCAAAGTTACTGTTTCCTTACACTAATCTTAAATTACAAAATTCGGTTTTCTCTTTTTTCTTTCTCCTTTCTTCTTTATTTTTTTCTCCATAGATTCTGTAAGATAGAGTCTGCTTAAAGATTTTTTTTATCCAGCCAGCCAGTTAAGTTTCTGCAACTTCACCGATGAATTCATTATATCATCCTTAAATGCACCTTAAATAGTGGTTTAAATTTGTTTTCTCTCCAGTGGGCCGCATAAATTGAAGACCAATGGAACACTTAAACACTGGCTGAATCAGGTCAGCAGTAAACAGCAAAACACACACAAGAACTGGCTCTTAAAACATTGATTTCTTATTATTGCTTTCATGACATTGACTTGTGGGGTGTATTGTGGCTGCATAAGAACAGAACCCTCAGTTCTTAAGGCCTGTAGGGCAAAGTACAGAATTATTTTCTCAGGATCCTAGAAATCAAGTACACTTCTAATATGGTGCCCATTAAGTAAGCACAAGACAACCCCCTAAGAACAGAGGTAAATATTATTTTAAATAACTGCTCCAACTTCATACTGATGTTTTCCTGATGTGCACTTCCTTTAATTATTCAATTTCTTGAATTATTCAACACCACCTAATTCCAAGTACAGCAGTATCCAAAGTTTGATGACTATGTAACAGAGGTTTTTCCTGACATGCCTAAAAATGTCATGCTTTTGTTCCACCTCTAAGATCATCACCTCCAAGACTGACAGCAGCTGAAGTAAGCATCTCTTGATAGCCAGATATGCTAAGCAATCTTTTGCTCAATGAGTTTGGAGAGTTTAGGTGTTATCTACAGAATCTGGACCCACACTGGGCTACTTCAAATTAGGAATATGAATAAAAATATACCTCTCTTTTAATGGTGTTCCACTGCTGTAGGTATGACTGAAAAAAAAATGTATTTAGCATCTCTGAACAGTTAGGACACACATTTTCTTAAGGGCTTGCTATGGAAATTAAAAAATGTATTTAACTCTCCTGGGTGAATTAGCTTGCCCAGCTCTGTAGAATCCTCCTTAACATGACTAACATGTATCAGATTGTTTTCAGTTTTGGGGGCTTTCCCCCCCCCTCAATACCAAACTACACAAGGGAAGTGCTTCTACACACACTCTTGTTAACTGATGATCCCTGTATTGCAAATCCATTATTCCAGAAACTGTAAATACAGCACTAAAAACTGTACTCCTCAATTTAATAGCTAGCTTATTACTACCAAAATATCACCAACATGATGGACTTGTAAAGTGACTTTTTTTCCTCAGAATGTGCCAACTTCTATCCTGGAGATCTGTAATTTGGTTTGGCCCCTTCAAACAATAACATTGTTCTAATGCAGCACTAAATCATTACCACAAAACTGCAAAGGTCTTAATGGTCTACACTTCTATACTCACACTAGATTCTCTGCTCAATGGAACTATCATGGTAATGATGGAAAAAGCACCTGATGAACACATCAAAAAAACATGTAACAAGCAGAAAATGTGTAACAAACATTTGTCAAAGAAATATCTAATTCCAGGATAAAGCAAGCAACAGTAACTATTTCACTTTCAAACAGCTTCCTAGGAGTATCTTACCTGTCATTGACAAATGTCCATGCCATTTGAACCAGTTTTTGAATTTTATTTTTGTCTCCTGAGAAACAGAAAAGTTGTAAGAAATAAAATTAGGAAGGACAAACAATTTAGAGTAAGATATTCTTTCACTGTTAATGTAAATTAAGTTCTGAAAATTAATAACAGGCATTCCTTGCTCACCCTGTAATAGTTTACCTTTGAGTTGTTTGGCATACTTGAGAAGAAATTGGTATGGATGTTCCACTTGCAAATCAAACTTTATTGTTTGTAGTAAGATTCTTTCAAGGACCATCACTTCTTCCTAGAGAATGTTACATAGTAACCACAATATTATTGTTTCTTTTATTCACATATATTTTATGCTGATATAAAGCATGACTACACAGCACCTCCAGGCAAACAGATTTTCGCTTGATTAGAGTTTGTCTCCAAGAAGAACAGAAATCTCTCTAACCTAAAACTTTTTTTTAAACCAGTCACAAGCAGAGTTCCCCAGGGCTCAGTACTGGGGCCTATTCTCTTTAATATCTTTACCAATAACCTGGATGAGGGATTCAAGGGCACCCTCAGTTAAGTCTGCAGATGACACCAAGCTGGGTGGGAGTATTGATCTGCTTGAAGGCTGGATCAAGGGGCCAAGGCCAGTGGTATGAGGTTCAACAAGGACAAGTGTCAGGTCCTGTACTTGGGTCACAACAACCCCTGGCAGCGCTACAGGCTGGAAAGCTGCCCAGCAGAAAGGGACCTGGGGGTTTTAGTTGACAGTTGACTGAATATGAGCCAGCAGTGTGCCCAGGTGGCCAAGAAAGTTAACAGCATCCTGGCTTGTATCAGAAATACAGAGGCCAGCAGGACTAGGGGAGTGATCAGTCCTCTATACTGGGCACTGGTGAGGCCACACCTTGAATACTGGGTTCAGTTTTGGGTCCCTCACTACAAGGTGGGCACTGAGGTGCTGGAACATGTCCCAGGAAGAGCAATGAAGATGGTAAAAAGTCTATAGAATAAGTCTTATGAGGAGCAGCTGAAGGAACTGGGGCTTAGTTTGGAGAAAAGGAGGCTCAGGTGAGACCTTACTGCTCTCTACAGCCATTTGAAAGGAGGTTGTAGTGAGATGGGGGTTGGTCTCTTCTCCCAAGTAACAAGCAATAGGATGAGAGGAAACAGCCTCAGGTTGTGCCAGGGGAAGTTTAGGTTGGATATCAGGAAAAATTTCTTCACCAAAAGGGTTTTCAAGCATTGGAACAGGACGCCCAGGGAAGTGGTGAGGTCACCATCCCTGGAGGTATTAAAAAAGATGTGTAGACGTGTCACTTATGGCCATGGTTTAGTGGTGGACCTGGTAGTGCTGGTTAATGGCTGAACTCTATATTAAAGGTATTTTCCAACCTAAACAATTAATTCCTTTTTCTCCATGGAGGAAAGAACTGAATCTGACACAGCATGAAAGTGCCAAATATAAAAAACTAAAACAAAATCATCACAACAGAACAGTAAGCCCTTGCCACACTTCTCTCCTGAGTTTCAGATCCTTCTGCTATTTATAGTAAGCAAATTTTGAGATAAGTATAGTTTTGCTAAGTCAAATACTCTAAACAGGAAACAATACTTTTCAGATGTAGTTCTCTTACCTGACTTAAGATTTGGTATTAATTGATTCCTAAAACACCATTAGGACTGCCAAATATGATTTATGTCTTGATGATGAGAGGATACATTTCTAGCTCTGACCAGAATTACTCTAATTTACTTTAATTTGCAAAATAATAACAGAATTTAGATGAAATCATATGTAAAACTTTTATACAAGCAATTATCCCAGTAGGCTCCCAAAGCTACCTGTATTAGCAAGAAATATTTTTGTAGTTACCTATCACATTACCCAGAAGAGCCATACCTGCATTCTGAACATATAATTTCATTTAGAACAACTGAAAATCAGCCAGTGCTCTAATGAATTTATGTCACTTTGCTGGAGTACAATAGGATAAAATCAATTTCAACAAGAGTATTTTTTACCTTTGGGTCATCTCCAAACTGTCCAAACTGTACATCATTTAACAAGCTCCGAGCTGTTTTTATTATATCTTTACATTTCTTAGGTGTTTCTTCAACTTTTCCTGCTAGGAAGAGACAGCAGGCTCCTGTCACCTAAAAAAACCAAAAAAATCCTGCTTTCAAAAGTTGTCTGCATGCAGATATGCAATAGGATATAGCACTGTAAAAGCACTGCCAGTTTCCATTAACAATTCTGTAAAAATTTCCCAGGAAAGACTTAAGCATATTAGTTTCTAATTTTATTATCATGTTAATTTAAACTTTATCTTTCTCAAAGGAAAAATACATCATTTGGAGGACTGTCCATTTTGTACAGCTTTATTCCAAGGTCAGAAACTCAAAGCAGAATTTGTTCTGGTTCAGCACTGTCTGCTGAGCAGTTTTAAGGTGACATTACACTTCGTTTTTTTCTTTTAGCCAATACAGAAATGACAGAACTATAGCTGCTACTCTTTCTAAAGAACAGTATCAGCAAGACATAACTGCACTGTCAATGTAAACATGCTTCCAAGTATAAACAGAAATGTGTAAACAAGCAAGAACAGTTGTAATGATCGAAAGATAAAATACTCATTTTTCATCATTCAGAGTGGTGGCTGGCAGTAGTGCTCAAGTGACTTATCACCATTTCATATAGTTCATGCCTAGTGCAATCGCTGTATTAAGTCATCAATATTATAAATACTTACATATCTTGGGAATTGTTTGAAGGAATGAAACATATAAAAACGATGGAAATAAATTATTCCGGTTGCTAGAGTATCATAATGTCTGTGGGGCAGGATAAGGACTTTCAAACGGGGCATAAAACAAATTTAAAACTAAACATGCACAAAGGAAAAGATACTGCTGTATCAAATACCTCAAGTAATTATCCATTTAGTGACCAGTTAGAAAACTCTGCAAGTAAAACGGAAGCTTAAAAAAAAAATAGCCACAAAACTCCTTAAGGCTGTGTAAATATAAGGTATCAACTGCATCTGAATCATAAAGCATTTATTGGAAGCATGCAAAGTACCAATCAGGTTTATAAGAGGATCCACACAAGGTTGTCCTTGTGTTAAACTCTACCTGCTTCAGAGAAGGTCAAAACCAGTAGGAGGTACATGAAGGAACAGAACAATTACCACATCACACTAAAGTGTTGGTGTGAAGTAAAGTTACTAACTATCCACACCTACAAATGAAAATAAAATCTAAACATGCTCCCTACTCTTTAAGGGGAAGAGTAAATTTTCATCTTCACTACTTTTTATTAAACAAAGAACTGAGGAGATTAAAAGAAGCATAAGAGTACAGGAGGCAAAATGTTTAAGCAAGTGTATGCGAGAGTGGGACAGTGGGGAGAACTTACTAACATATAGGAAGTTGTAAATCCCAGTCTAAACAAAAACAAACAACCCACACCTCAAAAAGCCCAAGAGCGGGGAGGCAGAGATCAGAAGCCTCAGAGGCAAGATATGCAAAAAAACAAATGCAGAATTCAAAAATTGAGAAGTTACATAGATTCATGTAGTAAGAGACTGAGTTTCATAACAGCCAAAAATTATCCTTAATTGGCAAGTCCCTATCATCTTACTTCTCTGTTGCCAAAACGGTGCAGTTGAAATCTTGGTCATCCAACGAACGGATAAAAATTGTGGAGGAATGCATTACATCAAAAGGCAAGCAAACTCAAAAAGGTTTTTGATTAAGGAACAGCTAACTAAGCACATGACATTTCTTGTACATTTCTCTTTAGAAGTCCCCATTCACAAAGACATGTCATACCAACACCACTTTAAAGGATACAGTCCTAGACGTGTTCCCACATCGAATATGAATCTGGCCCCCTCCCTGCGGTATCGTGCCTCAGTAGCTGGATCAAGCCCTTCTAGCTGCGATGGGGTATGTGCCAAATCTTTCTTATCCCAGTACCAGCATGGCTTTGTATGGTCCAGGTTTGCCAAGTTTACAGAAGGGCTGGAATTTTCTTTATTCTCCTTCATTTATTAAAACAGAATTGTTCTTGCTGTTTAAGTTTTCAAAAAGGAAGTCTTCAGAAAGTCGCCTCAGAACCTTCAAGAAAAGGGAAAAGGATTTCTTTAAAAACGGAGGGGACTTCCCCCTGCCTTGTAAAGGGGAAGAGTGTTTAACCTTGCCCATTGGAAGGGACTTTTTGTACACTCAAAGACAAGTAATATTCAGTCTTGCCCTTACCCTCCCCATATACTGCAAATTCTATTTGAAGAAAGACATAGGTTATCTTTGCTATTACCTGTTTAGTAAAGGAACTTCAAGATGCATTATCAACAATATCTACAGGACAACTTTCACTTACTTTGTCCACAAAATAAGAAAAAACAATTCAGTGATAGTAGCAGTAAGATTTTATGAGTAGCACGAGGGATCAACTCACCATTCATAACTAGTAAACGTTCAATAGGTCACTCTGAATAGCAACGAAGAAAAAAAAAGGTAACAAAAGCCGTGTTCTTTCACAAACCAAGATCAAGACAACTGATACGAGTCTGTAGGTGGCATCTACAATTGTCCCCAAAATAAGGCAGTTGATTACACACAAAGGGTGTGCTATTTACCCGAGCTTACCAGCACTTTGCTTATGTGTATGTACATCACCAAGCTCTGCAGGCAACTTCCAGGTGTTTGAGTTATGACTGACACTCAGCCGTGCCTCCATTTAAAGGCAGAATGAAGACTGTCTTGCTGACTTTATTTTTTTCAGGCACCAAACTGCTCTGACGATAACTCAGTAAGCTATAGATACTATGCACAACTTACTGCAGTCACCTGCGAAGCTTTGCATAACAGCTAGTGATTAGCACATGACGCAATATATTTGCTCTAAGCAAAACAGTCAGAGGAAACCCCAAATTTAAAAGTTGATAATTTTCCAGATGTTTCCCTTCTGAAAATGGAAGGGGAGAAAATAAAACCACATAAACTGGCAGAAAAGAACAATGCCTGCAATTAGCATCTCAATCAACTTGAATTCAAGTTTCTCTTTTTTTTTCAGAATAAAGGAAACTGCCTTTGCTCCACGTTGGTTTTGGAAGAACCTTCACAACTGATGGTTCTGGTCACAGAGGAATCCAAACTCTGCCACAAATAACTGAATGGCTACTTAAAACTAGTTCCAGAACCAACAAAAGAGAGCTGTGCCACGACCACGCATTCCCACATTTACCAAGAAAGTGTTCTTTTTTAGAACTGCTCCAATTCTTCTTCCTTACAAGACATTTTGCTTCCTATAACGCTCTGAACAGTTTGAGACCCAATTAACACTAAAACCACCCGACGCGAGGGGATCTGCTTCTAGGAGCAGCGTAAGCGTTTCCCAACACAAAAGTCTGAAATACAAACCATCAACACGAACGCTTCCCACAGGAGCCATCTCAAGCATTCCGATCCAAACCGTAACGACCGACAAAAATAAACAAAGTTTTTTCCTCAACGCCTTAATACAATGAAGGTTTCAGGAGCTCGATTCCGGCTTTCTTTTTCTTACATCCTACCTGAGACGAACCATCCGACCGAGAGCCCAGCTCCGTCCTCTACAGCCCCCAAACCGTCCGGGGACGAGG
>WTSP01007651.1:0-40881 GCA_025331215.1 Actenoides lindsayi
GTATGTGCAGGGTTCTGTAGCAGATTAATACTGGATATTTAACCATGACTGTTTTCTCTGGGCTAATAGCTGATGGTATCTTACCATGCTGAAAAAGGGGACTTTCCCATTGTATTTTACCCATGAAGTGCTGGGGTTTGTTGATTTGTCTGCTTTCGACCAAATCAGTTGGGTCAGAAGTGAGTGGTGTTTGCGAAGCAGCTACTTGGTTTTTCTAGCAAGGTGAAATGCATTGTTGTCAGCACAAACACTTCCAGCAGGCTTAAAACGCATCTTTCTGTCCAGGTGGGCACCTGAACTGGCTACGTGCAGTTGGTTGTTTTATTCCTGGCTCAAGAGAGCAGCAACCCAGGCAACCTGCACAGAGCTTGGCACACAAAGTCCAAGTCACAGCTCCTCCTGAACAGTATTTCTTACTACTGTGAAGATCCATGAACTTAGTGACCCTTCATAGCAAGGGAAGTAAACCCATGCTGCTCCAGCAGCCTAGTAGCCAGCTGCTGTGAGTCTGAAAATAATGGATATAAAATACAACATCAGAGTCTTAACACCTTGTGGCTGCTTACCTCCCAGTATAAAGAATTGCAACAGCAGATGTAATAGGTATCTTACGCAACAAAATAGATAATACACTGATGTTACAAATATTGCAGCACTACCATGGATATAAAGTATACCTGTTTTCTTTGGGGTTTTTTTGTTGTTGTTCTTTAGGTTTTTTCTTTGTTTGTTTAATGTATTACAGGTTGGTTTTTTTCTTTAGTTGCCACCATTGCAAAAAACAGGGAACTGTTACACTTCTGCAAAAGCTTGTTCCAGGATGTAGCACATACAGTCATCTACAACTTTAGTTTTGAAAGGAAAAAACAAAAAAAAAGTAGTGGCAAGAATGAAAATATGAATGAAATATTATCAGTTTAACAGATAGTCCTCTCTTTTTGCTTCAAAGTCTTGTATAACTTTAGCAACTGAAATAATTTGAGGTCTTTAATTAATGATGTGCATGAGGCATTTCTGTGGCTCACAATAAACAAAGCACAGAAGTTTAACAAAATAAATTACCAATGAGTAATAACAAGGCTTGACCTTTCCCTCATTCAAGTCAAAGTCAATCCCCCTGTTTTGATCAGTGGAAGCAGGTCCAGTTGCTTTTGCTCAGCCTGCTTTAATAAAATGCTCTACATGAAAAAAAAAAAAAAGAAAAAAAAAATCACAATAGTGCCATGCGGGGTGGATTAATCCCACACAAAATGGCCTGATCCTACTCTGACAGTGGAGTTTTGCAATTGATTTGAAATTGAAAATGAAAAAAAAAGAAAGAAGTAATTGTTAACAACACCTTTCTGGAGCTCTCTCACCATCAGACTATCAGTACACATTTCCAGATTCAAATTTCAAAATCTGCCTAAGGAATATAAGAGAATTATAAAGATGTACTGAATTTCTCATCGGTATAATTAACACTTAAAAACATCAAGCACTGCAAAATTAATAATTAATCGAATGAAGAATAATAACCAGAGGGAGTGGATACAGACTACTAAATAATCAGAGTAGCTTCTAAAACACTAAAAACAGTCCCATCAGAACTAGCAGAACTAATGTGATTCTAAGTTTAGGTTGAAATTGTCTCCCTGACTAACTGTTCCTCCATCTAAACACAGCCCTGCTGTGACACATACTGCAGTTCAGATGGCAAGAGATGCAACATCACTCACCCACTTTCAGCACTCGAAAGTACACATTGTACAGACTTCAAAGGAAAGAAAACCCAACACACAAAAAAATACTAACAATTTGACATTATCTAACTAATACTTGGCACCAAAATTCTAACTATGTTGCAGTATTTAACTCAGGGTAAGTGCTTAAATTAACTTTTGATAACCTCGGATTTTCAGGCTGCTAACAAGTTTTGCTGTTTTTTTCAGTAAATCTGTAAAGCCACACAAGTTAACAACAGCCCACGACAGCTTATTTTTCAAAACAAATATGGTCCTCTCAACTGAGTCATGAGGACAGACAAGTTTGTCACAAACCAACAGCCCAGGTGCCATATTCTAACCAAGGAAAGGGAATACTTCGGATACATGGAGTGCTACCTGGCAGATGAGCTCTTTCATGGTTTTTAAAGCATTTTCATAGCCTATCTTGTGGTAACTAGTGGTCTTTATCTTCCTAGACTACCCTAACAGCATAGCCTAGGAAGACAGCACAGAAAAAACCGTAGGTGCTGGCACAGGGAATCGTTCTTTTGTTCTCTGCAGATGGAGGGACCACTACCTTTGTCTGGCAGCACAACGGCGTGTGCAAGCAAGCAACTCACTTCGCTTCAGCTGCCTCTCTGTGACAGGCGCTCCCCGTTAAATACCCGTAAGGAAACACAGAAAACACTCGTTGCTGACCAGTCACTAAGTTGGCACATGTGTATGTATTTACATGTTCGTGAAATGCGTATTTTGAACTCGGCAATCTCTAAGAGCGGTGAGTTTGGTTCGGTGATGCACAGCGTCTGGAACGCTTCTGTACGGAGGTGTGACGCCCTGACAGGACTTGCGAGTATTTCCGATACCCGGTACGACCCGCTCGCACCGCTACCACATGAACCGGCCAAGCAAAACTCTGCTCAGCCGCTCAACGGGGCCTTGCCCGCAGGCTAGCGGGTGCTCGCCGTCAAACCTCCCATCCCCACCGCACGCCCGGAGCTTCTCCGCCTCGCCGGCGGGACCGAGGACGAGTACTGCCCGCAGAGGGCGAGCAGCACGGGCTTCGCCCGCCTGCTCTCTAGAGAGCGGCCCTGCGGCGGGTCCGCGGGCAAACTCTCCTCCCGGGACTGTTTCTCGCCTCGGCCCGGTCCCACAAGGCTTCGCACAGGGCTGCCTTGAGGAGGGTGGGCAGGACCCCGTCGCTGCCCGCGGGCGGACGGGCAGGCCCCTGCTCGCACAAGTGCCAGAGAGCCCTTCTCCCCTCGCCACCAGCGCCCGGCCAGGGCGCCGCGGCCGCCTCAGGTGGAGGGAGGGCTGCGCCCATTCCCGGGGAGACCTCGCCTCCTAGCGCCCGCGCCGGGCCGCGCTGCGGGAGAGGAGCGTCAGCTGCCTTCCAGACCCCTCCACCTTCCTGTAACGGGCCCGCTACATGGCCGACCGAGGGGGGAGGGAAAACGTTACGAGCCCGGCAAGGCCGGGAGAGAAGCGGCGGCAAAAGGAAGACGCCGGGCAGCCGAGGTTCCCCCTCGGCCAGCGGCCGCCCGCGCGGCCCGCCCAGCCCCGCCGAGCCCGAGGCGGCGCGGGCGGCTCGGTGTTACCTCTCGAAGAGCAGTCGGATCATGAAGATGCAGAAGGCCAGGGGAAAGGCGAGGTAGAGGTCCTCTGCCTGAGGGAAGGCGGCTTCCTCCGTGCTCTGCAGGTCCGCCCAGGTGACGTTGTGCGGCAGCCAGAACCGCTCGTTCCAGAACCAGGCGAGGATCCCTGCCATCTTTGCTTTGTCTGCCGCGGCGGCGGCGCCCCCCACTCCGCTCCGCCCGCCGGCCTCCCTCGCTGCCGGGGGAGAGGAGGATGGAGGCGCGTGTCAGTCCCGCAGCTGCGGATGCTGCTGCCGAGCAGCGCGCCGTGCCGGCTGCCCGCCCCGGGCCCGGCGGGGGTAGCGGCGGCCCCGCCTGTCACACGGCCGCGCCGGCCCCCATTGGCTCCCGCCCGCGCCCCGCCGCGCGGCTGCTCTGTCGCCCCGGGGCCCCCCGCGCTTCTCAGAAGGCCCCGGGACTGGCCCCGCCGGGGGGCCAGAAGCAGCTCACCCCACCCCTCTTCCCCTTCCAAAAAACCCCCCGAACCCCGAACCAGAAATTCTCGTCGGCCCGAGCCGAGCGGGGACGCCGTCCCGGGGACACTCACCGCGGCCGAGGCTGCCGGCAGCACCGCGCTGCACCCGGCTGGCAGGCAGCCTCCGCTTCAGCGCCGCTCCGGCGTCCAACCGGCCTGGAGGCGACGCGACTCCGCGCCTCGTCACCCCACCGAGTCGCCGCGGCCCTCCCTTCTTCCCTGCCGCCGCTCAGCCGGGCTGACCCGCCGTGCGGTACTGCCGAGCTCCCGGCGAGGCTGTCGTCTGATTCGCGAAGGCAGATGGCAGCAGCAGAAAGCCCTCCTTTTCTGAGCTCGGCACAGCCACACGGACCGGTATCGCCTGGCTCGGCCTCCGGCTGAGTAACCCCTGCCACCAGCGCTGCTCTTTGCCCTCTCCTGCTGCTGAAGCCTTTAAACGGGAGTGGGACTGTCCTGCGTGAAAGGACCGTCTGAAACATTTAATGACTTAACCCTGTATGCACGTGCAGCAAACAGGCGTAAATGAGGCATGGAAAGTACACCACTCGTCAGAAAAAAACCCTGAAGTTAGGAGTGTGGCTTTGCACTCCCAAATAAAGAAAACCTTTTTGTCTTTATGTAGGGTTTTACCTTCTGTTCCTCATCTTACTTCCCAGTCCTGCAAGGCACAAGCTGCAAGAGGAGCACTATACTGTCTCCACTAGATTTCACAGCAAAGGCAACTGACTCCAAGCAAGTTTTAGTGTAGCTGTAGCCGCTGGACTACATACGTGGTGATTTAGGCACACACAAAATTACTTCACGCCGTAGGCATACTGTTCCTGTAATCACTATTTCAGAAAACTGAAGATTGCCTCAGTTTTCTGCCCTGTATCATCACACTCCAGCTGGCTACTGAATATTAAGAGACACTGACTTCTGCACGTGGCTTACTCCAGAGTTTTATCATCCTGCCTTTAGGTTTTCTGCTAGCCTGCTCTTTTCCTCCCAGTGATTCAATTTCAAGTTAAGCAGATGATCCTGATGCTGTGAAGAGCACTATATCAATTTAAACAAAATAAACCATTTCTTTACGTGGAAAGGATTTCCATGTAGGACATTTTGGGGAAGTTTCAAGGAATGCTTTGGCAGGATGGCTGAGGAGCCATGCAGGTGAACCTGCACTGACTGTTGCCGTTTCATTGCTGAGCCAACATCCTAAGTGTCTGAAAATAGGTTTATTCAGTTCTTGTGGCTGCTTCTTGGGGAGAGAGAAAAGAGCTGGTCGCTGGAAGCGGCTCCATTGACACCTAGTCCTTCAAATCATCTCAAAGTGTGGGCTCTAGCACAACTGCCAGATTTGCCTGGCCCCATCTCTTCCTTCCCTGCAGTTAGCACAATGCTGTGTGCATCTGAGCCCTCAGCTCCCCACTGATTCCAGACCTGTGCGTAATTGTCTCACTCATACGAGTCCCTGACATGAACTATCTGTCAAAACCCAGGGCTTTGCTGTGATTTCAGTTCATAAAAAACTGACTGTGGGAGTTGCATGCCTCTATTGCAGCCACCTTCACTTACAAATGATGATTTTCTGAGCAGAAGAAAACATTTCTTTGTTCAAATTGGCAAGACCTCTTTTAAGCCAGTGCCAAAACCATAACGGGCTAATACCTCTGTTCCTCCTTCCAACCTCTCTGCCTTTTCTTATGGCTGGATTTCACCCCTTCTCCAGCTGATCTAGAACCCCCGGTAGAACTTCCCCTGGGAGCTCATCTTCCACCCCTGTCTCACAAGCACCTGAACTGGCTCCTGCACATATATACATGCCTCTCTTCAGTTAAAATACCCAAATCATCTAGATCACTCCATTTGCTGAATGGACTTGCATAAGCCTGTCTTAAATGGAGATACAAGCGCGTGTCCTCAGAATGACCTCAGAAGCATAAACTTTGAAATCTATTGATGAAAAGCTCTTTAAATCTCATTTTAACATCTGGCAATACACAGATAACCATTTGTTCCATTAATAACAGTGTTTAAGGCAAAGTTAATTTTATTAATAAAATTGATATTGTTATTCTGCACCTGAAGGTGACCTGTCTTTTCAAAGCATATTTCAATATTCCAATCAGTTTAGAAGGATATTAAATATTTATATCTGTTTCTAAGACAATGAAGTAGTTCTTTCCCAGCCAGTACTAAGGTTCACAGGTGCTGGTGGCTCAGCATTGCTTATGTACAGGAAAGGAGCAGATCTTTGCAAAATGAACTTCACAACAGTAACAATCTGATGATGCATAAGAGGTTAATTCCTGCTGAACAATTAGTGTAATTGACCTTTATGTCAGACTAAAATTATGTTATGATGAGAGACCTCTAAGCATATCTGAATGAATGTCATTTCTGACACATTTGGGAGGATGACCAATTAAAAGCTTTTAATTGAATTCAAATTGTAGCAGCAAGACATAGCAAAAACTGGACTATAGAATGAGGATGCCTGAATCTTGTGCTTTGGAGAGATTACCAGGATGTTTTTCTGCCCCTTAGAACTGCTACATCACAAAAGGGAGCCCAACAGAATTTTAAAACCTGTGGTTTCATATGTGATCTCATATCCTGAAGCAACTTATTTCAAGATAGCACTAGCTCTTGGCTGGAAAAAAAATACGTAAAGCAATGAAAATGAGTCTGTTTTTTCAAAAACTCAAAAGCCCAGCTGGGCATTCTTTGTAATATACAAGAGTTAGTAATAACTATAATGAAAACATGTACACAAATTTCCCCAAAGTTACAAAACTTCTGTTTCTGTTTCACAAAGAGAAAACTGACAGACTGCACATTGCTAGTGCAAGACCTTGGTAGCCATCAGAGTGGCCACTCTGAAGTGAAGGTCTTCATCTTTTATGTCTTGTTTGTTTGATTAGCATCAAGAAGCCAGGTTAGATCTCAGGCATGAAAGAAAAGGTTCCTTAGCTTTAGGAATAAAGTTACTGTTCTTAGTCTAACAGAGTTCCTCCTTTGGGCTTAGAACAAGTGTATTAAATGCAGTTTCACACAGCAGAAGACTTCCTTTGCCCACCATCCTGCCCATGGCCATGAACTTCCAGTAGCCTCTTCACGTAGATTAGGAGATTGCTAGTAGTTAATTACTCACAGATCAGAATAAACCATGTGACAATTTTCAATGTAGATATGGTTTAATACATGAAAATTAAGATAGTTTTCTGGAAAAAAACCACCTGTTATATATTAAACTGCTTAAGATAGGCAGTGATTTATGCTGTCATAGTCTTCCACACAGACAGACACACACACATAAAACAAAGATTAAAACCAAAAATAAGCAGCATTTAGACATTAAAATAGTCTACTATTTTTATTTATCTGTCTGCGTTCAACATAAGGATGTATTTCAGCTCTGAACTGCTTTCAGTGAGTTTGCTAATGTGTATTTCTTAGCACCAATGTGTCTGTGCCATACTGCTGGCCACCTGGAGGAGTTCCTCCACCAAAAAAAAAAACCCCAAACTAAAAGCTGCAGTGAACCCTCTTGATTTTAAAGGACTGCTGAAGAATTGAAAGCAATAAGCCAGGTTTTTTAGCTCATTTAGTCTGCTGTGATTCTGGAGTAGAGCCAGCCTTACACGCAGGGAACTGTGATCAGGCTCTGGTCCAGTCTGTTTAATGGACTGGACAGTACAGGTGCCACTAACACGATCCATAGAGATTTTTTTGTTACCCAAATCTGAACTGGGTTGTTCTTGAACAGAAGAGATGGCTATGGCTGAGCGGTGTAAAAGCAGTGGTGCCTGTCCTATTTCCATAGTTCTATATCATTAGGCCACTAACGATGTGCCTAGCAAAAGGGCCAAGAACTGCCCGAGCGTTGCACGCCTGCTCAGTGCCCTCCTAGGGATGGCAGAGGACCATGAGCACAGGGAAAGCAACAGTGTGAGGCATGGCCCTAAGATGTCATTCTTCTAACATGTCTTCTACCCAATGGCCACAGAAGATGTGGGGTCTTCCAGTTCCTGTGGCCAGTTTTGCCAGCTTGTCTAATAATTTCATGTGAGTAGAATCACACTAACAGAGCAGCATTCTTCATTACAAAAGCTATGCTGGTCCAGTCAAATCAGCCCTGGCTCCTGCTGGGGCTTGTATTAGTCCCAGAGACCTTCACCTAAGTAACAAACAACATACCTTGAATTCAAATCACTAGCAGAGGTCTGTGTAATAGTGCTTAAAATACATCAGTACAGTAGGTGTCCCCAGGTTATATCACTTCATAGCCTTCCAAATTTTTTATCTTGGCAGACAAGCAAGTTTTGTCACTTGGAAAGACATGCAATGCTAATTAGCTTGTCTGTCAAGAAAAGATGCGTGGACAAGAAGCTCTAGCTGAAATAGAGATTTACAAGCCTTGGGAGGGTTTGTGCTTTGTGCTGGGCTCCAATTAAAGTCAAGCCCTGAAGCAGAACTGCTGTATGAGGGCTGGTCAGGAGAGGAGGAAGCGGGGATCGTCTGAGTCACTGCACATTTCCCTGCTTCATTTGTCTCCATTGTTCACTTCAGTTTGGCTTCCTGTTCTATGTTTAAAGGAAGCATGCTAAAGTGTACATCTTAATTATGATACTGTCATAGTTCACTTGATTTCAATGTTGCTTGACTACCTGAGCTTATGTTAAACTTAACTATTCAAACTACAGTAAGAGCAGTCAGGATCTTCTGCATAAATTTTAACAAAATCATCCTGAAAGAAAACATCTACTGAGGTTTGCACAACTCTTAGCACAGAAAGGCAGCTGCAAAAATTGTGCCAGTTTTATTTCAAACTAGATACGCTGCATTAAACTTCAACTGGCATTTCAGAAATGTCTACTTCATGCCTATCTGTGTGGCCAGGTTTGGGCTATAGCATCACATTATAATTTAACTTAGCAAAGGACTTGTCAAACCTTTAAGCAGTCTAAATTTACTGTTCAGGGTATTTGCTAGTGTGGAACTGCATGGATCTTGTCTCCCCAGCATCCAGAGATGCTCTGGGGGACTGCACTTTCAGTAGCCAGGCCTTGTTTCCATGCTCAGTAAAATCTGGGCACTGACCAACCACACCATTGTGCCCAACTCAACAATGAACATGCAATCTGGAGTCTCTGCCAGCTTTATGTCAGCTATAAGGGAACAGGCAATATCTGACCCTTTATGCAATGAGAGCGCTAATCTGGTATTAAAAAAAAGTCATCTCTTTACAGGGAATTTGCACTGCCAGTGTGAGCTTCTGTGAGAGCAGAACCTCCTTTCTCATGGCTGAAGCTGTGCTCCAAACCTGTCAGCCTGGGATTTATTTACTGTCTTATCAAACCACAATCCTAAGAACTCCAGAAATTAATGTCAGAACTAAACTCTCTTATTTACCAATCATCTTAAGACAGCTTCCAAGGTAATTATATTCTGCCCAGAAGAACATTCACCTGGACATCTCAGTTTTTTCTTCAAAGCTCTTTTAACATCACTGTCACAATGTCATCTGTTAGTCACCTGGTAACACTTTGTGTTCACACATGAGTGAAGCCAAGGAGCTAGAGGACAGGTGGCTTGCTGGCAGTACTTTATTGTTACATAGTTTTAAACATTCCACTAATTAATTGACAGCTGTGCAGGGAGAGCTGGGCAGAACTTTTTTTATTCATCAAAAATGTATGTTTGGCTTGACTGAAACTGTCACTGAATTCATGCTGAATTTATCAAATTAGCTTTTTCGTTTCCCTAAATTGTCAAATATATTATTCTATTTTCAAGACAAAGCATCCATTTTTTATTTTGTAATGAGATTGAAAGAGTAAGATTATTTCACTTTTTAAATGAATTGTAAGTAGAATATAAATCAAAGGATTGGGTAAAAATCAGACACATCTTAATTGTATGATACAAGTATAGACAGTCATTACAGATTCCCTTAGTGATACTGACAGGGTCAAGGCTCTCAAGATTTTAGGTCATGCTAGTATTGCACTTAAATCATTTAAGGGGAAAAGGTACCAGAAAGCTGAGCTGATAATGGGTCACACTCCCTGCTGGGGTAACTCTAGCTCTGTAGTGAGCATAACAACCTACTGTGTCCCATAAATGCAGTCATAACTCCACAAAAGAAAAGTGACACACCATCTTTTCTCTTCTCTGTGCTACAGAGCATAGCTATTACAGGCACTGACACTGTAAATTAGTGAGGTATGGCTTTAAGCATTTTCTGAATGAGAAACATAATACTCAATTTCCCCATTTTCTCTAGACCTGTGGAAAGGCAAAGCCAGAGAACAACACTTCAAGCTTTCCCAGCTGTGTTTCCACCCCAGTGTGTGTTCTCTCTTTCACAAGCCCATTCTGGATAACTAATCCAGAGAAAAAGAAGATTTTCTTCACCCAATTATGAAAAAGGAATTCCTCCTATGAAACAAGAAGCACCAACACACTTTGTTTGTCAGATTGTGTATGTAGGTACTATATTATTATATAGAATAGTTAAATACCTTGTTTTAAATGTTATATTTAATCTTTGACCAGCATCATCATTTTACCTTTCCTAGTGGGCTACACTTATTCAGAGTAGTGGCTGCAGCTCATTTGTATCCTCCACAGACTTTGTCTTGCTCTTGACACCCAAAGCTGCCACCTGCCCTTCCTAATAGCTGCTTTGTGTCCAGGCAGAGTAACATGGACACAGCAACAAAATCTCTCCAGGGTTTTATCATTCTGTCAATTTATTCTCATCCACAGTTCCTTTTGGGATAAGTAGTGGCTTATTTAACAACTGACTTTTTAATTAAATGTGTAAAGATTTGTGTTAGTCCAAGCATCCAGAAAAGGAGATGAGGGGGTTTGTTCACCCACACATCATTCTTGCCTTATACAGAAACAGGAAGGCTGTGCAAATAATGTAATATAAATACAGTAAGAATGAATATGTTGGTTTGTGCAGCAGACCAGTAAGCCTCTTCATCTGGAAGCAGAGATGTAGAGGCATCCAAGTGAATTTGTCCCAAGCTGTGCTAGTAAAAGAAGGAATAACCTCAACCATCCTTCCTGTACCCAGTGACCACTACAGGTATGGTTTGTAGAGCATCAAAGCTGACCTCACTCTTCTTTTGTTTGAAAAAAGGGAGAGAATTTGCACAGAATTTAGTGTAATCAGTATAATCAATTTCAGATGTGCCTGGAGAATCCATGCAGTGGCTACTACCTCACTGTTTGATGTATAAATTGAATACTGAGGAACCAAATGACTACAGAAGGTCTGCAGTCAGAGGAACTGGGTTACCAGTTTGTTACTAGACTACAAAAAATGACAGCAAATAAGCTGGCATTCTCACACTGATGCTGCATGACATCTCAACACTAATCATACACCTCTAAAGGCTCAAAGAAAAATACCATGATGCTGTTTGGGGGATATTTACCAGAAGGACAAGGCAAACTTCTCTGTTTTTTCAAGGATTTTACATTTCACAGGGCTCCAAATGAACAACTAAAACTGTTTTATGGCAGCTTCACTAACAGTTAATTTACCAAAATCATATTTGTAATACTGGCTTTTTATACACTCAAAACATCAATTTATAAAAAAGGCCCAGAGAACATCAAGCAACAGGAATTACTTTTCCTGGACCTTTGTTACTAAGTTTTCTCATTTGTAAGACAGTAATGTTTAATCTTGAAAAGGTTGAACTGGCTCAATTGCTTGGTGACTGTTTCGTGTTTTGTGGGTTTTTTTCCCCATTGCATTTCACATCGAGAGAGAGAGATGCTGGGAATCTTGCCTTGAGTGCTTACTTCTGTCTTGTGTAGAGGAGAACCCTGGTGTCATCAATGCTCCTCCTGCTCTGTAAAGCAAGGCTGATTATAAAATGGGTGCACCACAGTCAGACAGACATCCTCAAGGAATGGCATGGCAGACTGCAAAGAAGTATTCATAAAGACATACAGCTCTAAGTTTATAATTGCATACCATCATCTAACTATATAAGCTTTCTTCTACACAGGATTAAAAGTGGCTATTAGAAACATATTTCAAGCATAATTAGTTGTATACTACATATCTACGTAGAGTTGAGATTAATTTTAAAAAAAAGAATGATTCCAAACCTTTAAGGCCTTTGTCTCTTTTGACCTAGAAGAGATTAGAAAAAAAAAGCACTATGTAATAGTGGGTTTGTATCATTTGAGTACAATCCACTTCTGAAATCAGTGGCTGTTTTGTCTCTGACTTCAAAGAAAAATGATCAGACCGACAGAAAAGGCAGGTGGCCAAACTTATTATATTCTGTCTGTCATCAGGTTGTTGCTAAACTAGTGTACATTTGAACTTCATACAAATCAGAGACAAAACAAAGGAGAAGGCTATTTTAACTGATTAGAGATACCATCAAAAGAGTTTCTATAAAACTGAGTGGAACAAATCAAGTATGACAATGAATAACTTTCTGGAAACAGAATTTTGGTGGGGGGACATCCTTTCACCAGGGGCAGAGCAGTTGTACTATTTCATTAATTTCTCAGTTAACCGTAGATACTGTTGAGATTGATGGTCTTCATCATTCCAAAGTAACTGATTTCAGGTATCAAACTACATGCTGAGCAGCACTGCTGAAAAATACACTCTGGCTTTTATTACAGTGCTGAGGAAGCCTTTCCTCTGCACAATGAAGAGGGCCAGGCTGTAATTTGGGAACTTTAGAAACATAAATTGTATGTTGGAAAGTACTTTTTGTTAGCTAACTCATTTCATAAAAGACTAGAATAAATACAGCTGCAAAAGCTCAGGAGCTTCTCTGGTGGGTGAAGTCTGTATCAAGACAGCTAAATTAAATAGGAGAACTCCGAACCATGCAAATGAGGGTATCTGCATAATATCAATTAACATTGGCAGACGTTAACAAAAAAATAAAAATTCTAAAGTTTCAGTCAACACAATGGCCTTGTCTTGGAAAGGATACTCCATGAAAAAAAAATAAAATTGGTATCACTTAATGTTAATGTAATCATCTTTTAACTAACATGCTTATCACTATCATTATTTGCTATTGTTTTCAATAAAAGAGGTTTTCATTTACTAAAACCCCAAGTAATTAAACCTCAGGAAGAAAATGCTGCTTCTAGAAATAAGAACTCATCACAGAAACAAACAAATGAAATAATGCAAACCGCAATGCACTCATTTCCAACTATGCATTTAGGATATCAACAGCTGATGAAGATCCAGCTGGCTGTGGCCCAAAGTGTTGGCAAGGGGAGTAGGAAAGGGAGTTAAAGGCACACAGTTTAAAGTAAGGAAAAGATTATCTTTCTTTATCCTGTTGCACCTTCCAGTGGATTTGATCACTAAGTACAATATGTTTTTGTTCTGCCTTCAGGGGCAGACAGGGGATGCAGGGAAACACTCTGACATGATTCCAGATGAATCCAAATTTCTTGAATGAGGCCGGTTCTCTCCAGCGTCACCAAAAAAGTTCAGGTTCTTCAATCTTTTTCTTTGGAGCTTAATTTCTGCTGTTCATGAAATCTCACAGTTGCGGTTCAGAGCAGAGGAAAAGCTTCAGGCCTTGGGAGTGGGGAACAGAGCTGGGATCAGTTATACCCTGCTGCCTCAATTATGGAGCAAATTTTCCTGCACCAAAGCAGCACCCTAACAAGGTTTTTCAGGAAATGACAGGGGAAGGCAGGCAGCATGCTGTAGCCGCATGATTTCAAACACATAAGAACTCTTCATGTGAGCTGTGCTTAAGCAGAACCATACATAAACAGCTGCATTGCATTCGAAAATACACCTCCAAAATACTACCCTCCAATTTGCCTGTCTTTTAATAAATGTCAATTTTTTAAAGCACATTAAGTTCCCTGTGTTATATTTTTCAAGTCCTCTAGAGCACAGCTTCGGTGAGGAGGGGGGATGGTTCGACCATTTTTATGAGAGTGTTGTGTAGTTTCTAGTTAGAATTTTCACTGCTTGGCAAAACAAATGCTCCTTGGCATGTTATTTTGGGTCATATGTTGTGCCTTCTGCTACATGGGTGTTTAGATCCTGTTTGAAGTCAGTCAGAAGGTAGCCACAATACAACAGCTATAATCCTCTGCTTCTTGCAACATGTATGCAAGATTTTCTGTCTGCCATAATAGCATGTTTGATTTATTTATTTCACTAAAATAGCATTTTATAAGTCAGTCTGAAAGCAGAGAGTCCAAACAGAGTCTTGGGATTAAATCTTCAACACACATCTTGTAAGGTTTTATACTCTGCAGTATATTCACTCAGGCTCTGTAGTGTTCTAAAAAGTAGAAAACCACCACTTCCCGAATGCTAACATTTTGTTAGCATCAGAAGCAGTTGGCATTTATACACTTAAGTTTCAATGACTTTTAAAATTAAAACTAGGAAAATACTTAACTGCTTTCCCTTTAGTAAATGCAGTCCGTTGTGTTGATTTTTTTTTTTTAAATTAAAAGAAAAAATCACTCTATTATGCAATATAGAACAAACCAAGGAGGAATTAAGAATCGTATCACTGAACACTAAACAAAGCACATGCATCTGCAAAGGATGGGCTGAGTTAATAATAGTGTGGATAGTCACCATGTGAGGGAGCACTTACTGTCAATTTGTCAGCTCCTTTTATCTACAGTTTACAGTAGCAATTTTCTCTTTTTCTTTTTTTTTTTTTTTTTTTTTTTACTAATCAATAGCTGCAAAAAGACCCAGTAGTCAATGCTGTGCAGGTGTTCTTTTGTAACAAGATAATATTAATTAGGTTTTTAAATTCCTAATTGCTATTTATTTCTTTGACTTTCTGCATCAACAGTTTTTAATGTTTTCCTTCTGCAGACTTTTTATTGCTTTCTAAGCCATTTTTCTTCCTCAATTGACTGCCTCTTTTTCTGTTCTTTCCCATATATGTGGTCATTTTTGCACTTATTATTCAAACTCAATGTTCACTAAATTTAAGCTGTGAAAACATGTATATTTTTACTGCAGTATTATTTGAGATTGTTAATATGTTTTTTTATTAGTGCACTCACAGAATTATGATATTCTATTTGATTTTGTTACAATATCAGCCTAGGAACTGAGAGAAACCAGCAAAAAGTATATAGGCAGAGGCTGTTTCAAATAGGAATTAGGAGGGTACTAAAATATGCTTTATAAAAAATAACTGACCCACAAATATTGAAGATAGTTGCATGTTTACCACAACATTCGCAGCATGTTTAGTCATCTAGTAAAATACAGCATGGAGCAAGGCAAATACAAGGGAAAGCAAGGATTCATTAGTACCAGTTGGATTTGGAGTAACACGGCCAGATTTTCAGCTTTAGGATGGAAAATGGTACCAGCCATAAAGAGTGCGTATTGCCAAGGAGATAAATGGATTTGTGTTTTAAAAAAACCTCATCTTCATTCTTATCTACGTCAGCACTTGCTGTTTATTCTGCAGAAGACTCAGGTAACAGAGAAGAATGACTGAAAGGATCATAAGAAAGGCTACCAGCAGCAGAACGTTGTAGCCACTGACCCCAGTGGAGCAGGAAGCAGCACTAGCAGAAGTCTGAGCTCCGATGGCACCTCTGACCGACTCCGGCATCAGATGAAGTGGCTATGAGGGGAACTGCACCTGGCAGTGGAAGTTTTCAGGATGATTTATGATCTGCTTGCCAGGAGTAGAGATCAGTGTCTTGTCCACAGCACATCACTTACCTTAAGGGCCACTTCATATGCTTTTTTACCAGTTTGGTAGCTTAAAACAACAGGAAAATGCCTTACTTAACCATCACTCATGAGTATGATTTGCTAGACTACCAGTGCCCCTTCTTGGCTTGGCCATACCATAACATCGTGTTGGAGACACAACATCATGATAGTGGAAGTCCTATGTTAACAGAAACTGGGACCTAAAGGTTGCTGAAGAGACCAAAAATAATGTGCTCTCACCTCCACCTCTCTCTTCCCAGGCTACCTATTAAAGGCCTTTAAAAAAAAAAAAAAAGTATAATTTGGAAATACTTTGGTGGTTTTTGCAAGTGGAACAAACGCATCTACATACATGGTTCAAACTACATACTTATGCCAATTGCATGCCACCATTATTTCCATGCTGCAGTAACTGATAATGTGCCAAAGACAACTGTCTAGCAACTATGACTTCTGAGTTCACTATTTTTCTAAGCTTAATATTCCTAATCCTTAGATTTTATGACCTTCTACTTTTAATGTCACTCCATCTTAAACAGATGACTCTAATCAAGTCTTTCTCAGCACCCCTCTAATCCTATCAATTTTGCCTATTAAGTCCTTAGATGTATTTCCTTCCATACACCTGCTATAGCATTGTCAGCTGGTGACTCCTTGAGATCGTTTCGTCACCATGATTCATGGTCTTATTTCCGAGCACACTGATTCTTGCCTTCACCATCATTTCATTTAGCTGTAGGTTTCTAGCTCTCCTTTATGTCAGAATTTGTTAAGGGAACGTGTTGCCAATTTTAAGACCCCTCCTGCTCAAGAAATGAGCTATGTTCAAAAAAGTGCACAAAGGAGCGTAACATTATAAATATCTCAGCAGGTGGGACAAGATTTCTAAGCCAAAACACAGCTTAGTCTTCCTGCAACTCTGAACAGAAGCATAAGCATCCTACTTCTCCTGTTGTTTCAGTGAAGCCCTGCTGCCTCCTCAACTTTAATTTTTATGCTTCTAAATTGTCAAATACTATACCGCATTTTTTGTTTTCAAAGACATACAAAGGTCTGCATTCTTCATTATTTTGAGACTAAAGCTTAAGCAATTTAACAGAAAAAAAAAAAAAAGAACATTGTAATGAACTTCTTGACCAACCTGAATCTTGCATTGCTCAACATTAACCACAGCCATCTAATGCTGGCTCTGAAGTATCTCAAAGCCTCTGTTAGACATCCCTTCACTCTGATAGTCTTGAGTTGTGTGGTGATGTTGGTAGCCCCATCAGGGCTTGAGTAGTTTCAAATATCCTCCTAGCCAGCTACCCACAGGCATCTGCAGCTTGCTCACTTGCCTGGCTCCAGTGACAGCTGTGTAGCTATGAAATGCAAACCAGAAGCAAAATATCCATGAAAATTTATGCCAGTCAACAGTAACTGGAGTCAGAACAGTAGACTCTTCCTTTCACTATGTGTCTCTTGAAACAAGGGGGACAGCATTGAAGCAATAACTTCGATTCCCTTTTAAAATATTTTGGTAATCCCATTGTGAACCATGCCTCTATTACTGCAGACATGGCCACGAGTCCTTCCTTCCTAGCTTCTGCTCCATACGCAAGAGGACATCTTTCATAGTCCGACACTGCATCTTGTACTTGTGGGTCAGCAGGCAGCAGGGAACAAACCAAAGTATGGAACGGCTGACACTGAGTAAAAAAGAGGAGACAGAATGCATATTCAGAAATGTGCAATGAAAACAAATGCACAAGAAATATGAGCTGGAGAGCTGGCTGGTTACATGCCTTGGCATTTTCTGCATAACTGGAAATTTACTGCATATGTGCAAGGATGGTTGTGTCCTGCTCCATATGCTCCCCAGATTATCAAGCCTGGTCAGGCAGCCCTTGCAATTCTGAAGTCAGATCTGAAAGAATCAAGAAAGTATGAGCTGTCTGTCCTAACTTCATAAGCAACAGAGATCCAGGACTGGAGATAAAGGATTAATAAAAAGAGGAAAAGCACTGCATTGGTGAATTTATGTTAATTACAATTTTCAGGTCATTGCATCTCTGCTATTCCCATGGCTGTAGGGACTTAATCCTCATCCATCTTGACTGCACATTGTGTGGGTTAATTGGCATTTCTGCATAAGCTGTAAGATATGAAGTGTGCTAATAAATTCTAAGAGTCCTCTAAAAAGTATTAACTGCTTAGAAAAGTAGTAATGTATGAATAACTTAGTTCTGAAAGTCATAGTACGTTTAAACATTCACTTTAAATCACTTCAGATTTCAGCAATAAACACCTACAAATCACCCTTTCTGAGAATCAGCAAAAAGACGGGCCAGAGGCTAAGGAAGATTTAGCAGCTGGAGGAAAAAATAATTGCCTTGATGCTCCATTATACTTCAGGCTCCTAAGACTGGGATTTACTCAGAGAAATATCTGTTTAAAGCTTCTTTTGAATTCTTTGCCTTCTGATGCCATAACCTGGGGGACAACAGGATGCAGCTTACTGGGCAGCTGAGACGACAGAAACTGTCTCCTGATTGACTTCCACCTGGTGTTGCTGTAATGGTGTCCAGTGCACTACATCGGGGGTGGCCCTGGTGGAGCACCTGGTAAGATGGCTTTGGTGCTGGGCCCATGCTGCCATGCCCTCCCCAGCTACCCCTGGGCTGCTGTGGGTGCTCATTGCTGTTCCCTTCACTAATGGCAGATATGCCAGCAGGAGCAAGGCGAGAGGTGCAGGGGGTCTATTCGCTTTTTCAGACTGATGACAAAAGATGAATACAGCAATTAGAGAAAAACAATTAGTCACGCCCTTCCAAAGAGAACTGCATACTGCAATGACACCTGTGTGAACATGCCAGGCTAGAAGCATGACACAGGGATGAGCAATGGCTGCACCCCATGTGCTACCACCCTGCCCTGCGGTTCTGGAAGGCACAATGGGAGCGTCCCATGCTTATTCACGTGGGTGGACTCTTGAAGGTGTCATTACACATGTAAGTTCTTTTCTGAGACAGATTCTCCAGAGGAGAAGCTGTTCGACTCCAACTGCTTTGAGTACATTCATATACCAAAGAGACAGTCTTCTTCTGGGGCATCCCTCCTGGCTTCACTCTAGCAGACAATTTACTAAGCAAAGTACAACATCCACCATATGTTAAAGTTAACCCAAGGGCCAGATGTCTAGGAATGCATTATGCAAAATTGAGGCCACAATTAAAAACAAGCTAAACCATCATCTCTAGGGAGCTGGTGATCATAAACTGTGCTTTATTCTCCTGGATAATTTCCTAAATTACAGCCTCATGAATAATTTAATCTTCTTTTCTATTCCAGAAGTAAACTGGGATGATAAAAAGCAAACATCAATTTCTTTAATACTTGTTCTATTCACCTTTATGCTACAGTTTCACAGCATAAAGAGTGCAAGAAAATTATGAGTTTGGGGGGATTGTTGGATAAGTTTTAAAAACTATTTTAATATAGTCTTTTTGAGCAACTATGGAAGAAGCCTGTTTTTTGTAAGTCTTTTAAAATCTCATTTAAAGATGTATTTAGGGACCCCAGCACATCAAGCAAATTTGAATAAGTGAAGGTATTTCAACCTTCCTTTAAAAGTGTATGGTGAAAAACTCTTTATTAGTTACCTAAACTAAACATAATGGTATTGTTTTATATTAATGGGAAGATTCTGATTCTTTCAGTATCACCAGATCATCTATACGTACAGGTATCTTTGTTTGATACTTCCTGAACCCATCAGCCATGACAAGTCTTCAGTCACACTTGTGCAAACAATCTGATCAAAGATTTCTTTGAAGTTGAGAATTAAGTGCTTTGCTCTACACGAAATGAACCATTCAACAGAACTTCTCATCATGAATACACTATGAAATACTTCAGTGAAATGGGTAGCAGGGCTGCCTAATAACTGGCCATGTAAATACTTGCATCAGAAGAGTGAGTTTCTTCTTCATATTCATTTTGATTTTGAAAAAATGACTTTGATGTTTATTTTAAGTACATTCCATTGTGTCTCAAACCTGAAGATTAGGAAAAGCTACCTAAATGCTTGCATCCATTTATTGCTGTGTTGGGAGGAAAATCTGTAAAAACATAGAAATATGATCACTTGATCAAGCTAGGAGAATAAAGATGTGGCCTGGAAATAGCTTGAGAGCCAGGAAATAAGAATTCATATCCTTATGTCTGCAAAAGAAACATGACAGGGCCTTAGGCAATTCATTTCACATCGCTACAGTTCTGCTTCTTCTCCAGCTGTTAAACAGGGATAATTTTAGTCTGCAGGACAGAACAAATCATGCAAATACAGCCATTTCCATAGTAATTAGATAGTGTGGTAGTGTGTAGTATCACAAAACTGTCAGAGTCCTTAAATTAATGGTCACCAAGATTCTTGGTAATTAGGCCTGAACTTTGGATCCCCTGTGCACACAAACCACCTTGGTCTGGGCAGAGATCAAGGCACTGCTTCTAGCTCAGTCTCTGGCATTTTCGGAGGAGCCAGGATCCGGCAGCTCAGCTATTCCGTGTTTCTAAACCGCTCCTGGCACCCACCAGGATGGCCCTTAGACATCTTTCTCTGACTGGCAAGCTGCTTGATAGGCTTGACCTCCTGCAATATTAACCCCATCAAATAACTTGTAAACCTTAGTCATACCAGATTCATGGAGAATAGCAGGCCCCCAGGATACCTGTTAGAAGCACCATTATGCCAAGTGAAATTGATTCAGACAAAGCCCCATACTCCTGCAGAAGGATATACCCAGGCAGTCTGTGCTTACCTTCCTTTAGAGCTGGATCTACTGACTGTCTTAGATGAGCAAACTCCCAACGCTGCCCAGCAGCAATCAGCTTCTGAGAGGAAATGTACCTCTGAGAATGTAACCTTATGCAAGCCAGTTATCACCTGTGCTACACCAGCTAAAAAAGGGAAGTTTAGCTTCCTACAGCCTCATTTAGTACATGTTTGCACAGGTATAAGCACTCAGACCATGAAGCAGGTATGGTTCCGCGTACCTCAGTGAACTTATTTAGTTAGCAGCAGCAATGAGGACTGTGGAAGTCCTATGAGGGTATCTCACTTTCCTGTGCTTCTCTTGCATGGTTTTAGGGGAGAAGAGGGGAGGTCTGCAAAGATCTCTAGAAAAATGGCACTGGTCCTCCTGACACTACTGAGCCTTCCAGGTGTGCAGCACATTCCTCTCCACCAGTTGATGCTTGTTGTAGCTGACACCAAAGTGACTTTGAATGAAAAATAATTCCTTCAGAAGAAGGCATTTCACATCCTTCCTTTTTTTCTTTCTCAGTCTTCCTACAGCAGCTGTAGGCAATGTAGTTGCTGGTGTTGCTGCCAAAAGTCACTCAGTAGCCTAATAATTGATTTGCAAAACTGATGCTGTCTGACTGTAAGATGTCAAATACTCATCAACAAGCTGAAGCTTGTCTGCAGTGATCAGCACTGTGACTTGGAGCATCATTCAGGTTAGCCATGGTTTTTACATGGTATCATTGAACTAAGAAGAAGGGTAAGTGGATGGCAATGAAGAAGTTGCTCTTTGTAAGTTTTGGAATATGGAAAAGCTGCCTATAGTATTGACTTAATTAATAGGAAGACAATTCCTCCTATGAGGAAGCAATGATTTCCATAGTAAAATGCAGGGGCTGGATGTATGGAAACAACTGCTAGATAACTACAGATTGTTGCAAACAACAGTCTTTCGAACACGCAGCCTTACAGAACCACCTTCTTTCTAGACACTGATGAGAGCAGGGAAAACTGCCCTTCAATACGCAAGATGTATCTCTGAAAGCTGGACAATGAAAAAAAAAACTCAACAAAACCCACATGAAACTCCCATCTGGCTGATGATATTTATTTTCTTTGAAGCCTTGTTTATCTTGTTTTAGTCTCCTTTTTAAAATGGATTAAACCAGAGAAATCTAAAGTTTGGCTTTGAATTCCACTTGCCACACTGTGTTTGGGTCCTGCACTAGTGGCAGAGGAAAATTACTTCAGTGAAGATTCTTTACCAGTAATGTGCTGATAACAACTTTATAGCTACATATACTATTTTCTAAGTATTTAGCAGGAAACAACACCAACCTTTGGCAACCTATTAACATGGGAAAACAATTATAGTTAGTTCCTTATTTCATATGCTACAGGACAAAAACAATTCAGATGACTTTATTAACATCTCTTCAACTTCTTTGTTCATTTGGTTTGTTTATTTGTATGAAGAGTGATTGCTTTTCATATGTAATAAAACTGTCTCACGTTCGATCATCATGTTGAAAAGTCATCAAGAACTCTAGTGATACAATACTGGTCCCAGATGCACTTTTGATTGACAGTAATTTGAAAGAAAACTGTTATTAAAAATGAGACTTGGGTACAAATTGATGAGATAGTGTATAAGCCTGTATCCCTGTGTTTCCATGTAATGCTTGTCCTGGTTTGAGTTAAAACAGAACCAATTCTGTTCAGTGATTTTACTTTCCAGCTCAGTGTCTTCTAACTAACTGCACTGTCTGAAGTTAAGGGCAGATTTCCACAGCCAGCCTCTGCCTCAAGCACTGATAGTGCCAAGGACCAATGTACAGACCAAGGTCACTGCTACATCTTGTGTACCACAGTGGGGATGCAGTAAGTAAAAGGCCACACCTGTGGGAAGGAGTGGCCAGGACAGGTGACCCTAAACTGACCAGTGAGGTATTCCATCACATATATGTCATATTTGGTATAAAGCTGAGGGATGCTGGCCTGCATCTGTGGAGGACTCTGTCCATTCTGTCTCTGATCCCAAACCGTGTGTTCCTGAATCCAGCTCCTGAATCTGGTTCCTGTCTGCCACAGTGTCCAGTCTGCGACTTCCCTAGTGCCTGCTCCACAGCATCAGTGGTGGTGGTGAAGTAAATGCCATCAGGGGGGTTGGGTTAGATACTATTTTTGTATATATTCCATATTATTATTTTCATTAAAGATGTTTTAGTTTTCTTTTCCAGTCCGTAAATTTCTCACCTTTATTCCCTTCCCCTTCTGGGAAGGGAGAGGGGTTAAGAGAGAGCATCTGTCATTCATCTAGTGAATGGCCCTGACCCTAATCCTTGACAGTGTTTTATGGCAACTTGGGCAATTTCTCATAATTCACGGTACAGAAGACGTATTGGCACTAATAATGTAGGATTCTATTAGCGTTTTTCATCCAGACACAATGTGCTGCAAATATTAATTAGGTCTCACTGTACCCCTTTAGGATAGCTCAGTACTATTATATCAGTTCCAGTGTACCATAAGAGATGTTTATAAAGAAGTATCTTCAGCCACTATTGTTTTAGTATTTTGCTGTACCTGTGTTAGCACTTCTCTGAAGCATTTGTGCACTGACGTGCATCCACTTAACACTAATGCTCAAACTTCAAGGCAAAAGTAGACTCTGAGATTAAAACGGAATAGCTAACCTTGAATACTTGAGGCAGACACCCTCCATGTTTTCTAATGTGAATTTTTCCTATTTACTAAGAGGTTTTTACAAATATATTTTTATTGACCATGTTACAATGCATATTCAGGGTCCTTTTAAAATGCAAATTACTGAAAACCTAATTCAGTAGCTCATATGCTTTATTACATGTATCTACCTTTTTCAAGAGCTAGGGAGGATACCTCCACTCTCATGGCCGAATATAAATGTTCTTTCATTTGCAACCAATTAGAGATGCTAGACTGCCATATTGGTCTTACAGTTCATGTATAAATACATACCAAGGACACCTATATTGATTTATGTATGCACTAAAAGCTGTACTTTCCTGATGCCAGAAACATCATGTCCAATAGACTCAAGACTGAGCCTTATTACCTATGTGTTAAAAACATAATGTTTTTTGCCGAATACATATCTAAGTAAGAGCTTGAACTTAATGTAATTTGGGTCAAATGAAAAAAATCTCCACTAACTTGAATGTTCAAGGTTATTTTGTCCTACAATGGTAAACCGCTATCTAAGGAAAATAACTTTTTTTTTTCCTCCAGTATAAAATAAGCTCATTGTTCTCAACATAGATACAGAGCCTGAAAATGTATTTGACTTCCAAATCACTTAATACAATTCTCTGTGTTCTCTCTTCTGTGGCATTGCAATATTTGATCTATATCCAATGTTCCGTGGAACAGCAATGTGCCCTTGTGGCCAGGAAAGCCAATGGTATCTTGGGGTGCGTAAAGAAAAGTGTGGCCAGCAGGTCATGGGAGGTTTTCCTCCACCTCTACTCTGCACTAGTGAGACCACATCTGGAGTATTGTGAGAAACAGGGAAATACTAGAGAGAGTCCAACAGAGAGCTACGAAGATGATGAAGGGACTGGAACATCTCTCTTATGAGGAAAGGCTGAGACACCTGGGGCTGTTTAGCTTGGAGAGGTCTGAGATGGGATCTTATGAATGTTTACAAATATCTAAAAGGTGGGTGTCAAGCAGATGGGGCCAGTCTCTTTTCAGTGGTGCCCTGTGATAGGACAAGAGGTAATGGTAGCAGGCTGAAACACAGGAAGTTCCACCTCAACATGATGAAAAACTTCTTTGATGTGAGAGTAACAGAGCCCTGGAACAGGCTGCCCAAAGAGGTTGTGGATTCTCCTCTCTAGAGACTTTCAAGACTTGACTGGATCTGTTCCTGTGTGGCATGCCCTAGGTGTTCCTGCACTGGCAGGGTGGTGGGACTTGATGATCTCCAGAGGTCCTTTTCAATCCCTATCATTCTGTGATTCTATGAATGTTAAATATTTTTTCTTCAGATCTAATTTCACCAGGATAGACCCTGTTCCAGATATGAAATGGAGCATACTTCTGGGAAGAGCTAGTAAAGCCACAGAAATGTGAATGGTGCTGCCTCATAGCTGTGGGCGAATTCCTCTTGTGCCTATCCTGTTGAATTAGCTTTCATGAGTACATTCTGAACGGTGCTGAGAAGCCCACATACCCATGGAAGGGGAACTTATACCTTGTATCAGCAGCTGGTTATCCTGAAGGAACAGCATTTTCCAGTGAATTCGAGGTGGAACCTACAACATGATGTGTTTGACTTAGCCCATTTATAAAAAGCTGTGAGGAGAAGATTTTCTATTCTTTTCACATTCAGATCTTTGAATGAATCAATTAAATGACTGCTTGCCAGGTCTGACCTGTGATCAGTGGCACTGCTTGCATTTGGCCATCCACCTGGAATGTCTATGTTATCTTAGTCTCTTTCTGGCAAACAATTTTTTAGCATATCTGGGAGTGAAACTCACTCTCCCTCCCACCAAATATTGTCTTCACATGGGAGGACCTGACAACTTACATCTGGAAAACTGAAGTACATGCGAAGTTAAAGCTTCATTTGCACAGAGTTTTCCTGTGAGCTGGCATTTTCTGTCCACCTTAGGAACTGAGGGTGAGTAGTCAGCTAGTTAGTTACCTTCTATTTTGTTGTGCAAGAGAACTGTGTAAGGGACTAAGACAACTTGCATCCCTCTGTTTCCTTTCATAGAAATCAAGACACAATAAACCATTGATTAATTTCTGTAATAGACTAGAAAATAGGTATTTTCTAATACAGAAATATTTTCTTGCCAAGACACAGAATTTGACTTTTTCACTTATATTGTTCTGATTAATCTTATTGATACAAACTCCTACATAACATCAATTTACACAATAGAATCAACAGGACAGGGACAGACAGGAGGCTAGTTTTGTTTCTTTAGCTGCTGATGTGCTGCTGTTACCGCTTATCAAGAATTAGTTGTCTTTTCATTTCTTGGTGCCACCATACAGTTTGGAAAGTCACCACTGAGATGCTTATATACCAAGACATATGGAATGCCTGAAAAATGTAGGGCAAGAAATCAGCAGTTTTTAACTTCTCTTACTTGGACTAGAGTTTTGAAAACAAGGTGAGAAAGAAATGAGAGGGCAGATGATCACGGGCTGGGCTGCTAAGGAGAACTAGTAATTGAGGTGCCTAAATCATCTTTAGTGAAGTGTAGTTTTACATCTCACTTGAAAGCTTCCTGGAGGACTGTATTTTACTAAATTAGTAACAAAAACTACACAGCAAGTAAATAACAGTCCTAAACTTTACGTGCAATGTCAGTTAGAGTTTTAAATCACATGGTCTAAAGGAGGAGTTCTTGTAAACACTTCTTTACATAATAATTAAGTCTGCAAAACACTGAATGCTGCTTTTACCTGAATTTACTCACTGTGAACTCTATTTTCAGCTGTAGTTAGGGCACAAGATGAAGACTCCAATTCCTTCAAAAATATGTTAAATATCCTCAAGTAATCTGCATTCAGATATACACTCTATTGTTTTATGGATTCTTTCAGACAAATCTGTTCCTCCATACAGACCAGGCATTGGTTCAAGTTGCCATCTCCTACCTGGAAGACAGCATTTTCTGCAGCCTTTCTGTCTTTACATGGTTATTAGCCAACATTTTCTGAACTAGGATGGCCTTTACTTATTGGTATTGAGGCATATAAAGTGGATAATCATAGCAGAGAGAGAGAAAAAAATATTTGATGAGAAAAAATTTATTTGGTGAGCAAGTCCATCATCCTTTAAGGATGAACTGCAGTCCCACTGATGGAGGTATCGGATGAAATTGTCACTACAATTTGATTTTGCCAGGCATCTGCAAAAATTATTTAAGTAAGTGAGATCTTCAAGTGTAGAAAGGGGAGTAAAACCTCTCTCTCAAAAAAAAAAATCAGCATTTCTTTCTTATGAATGTTTTCATTCTTCCCTGAAACAGTTAACACTTTTTGATTATTCATGGCTATACAGAGGCTGAGTGTCCCTGTATAGCCACTGTACTAAGTACCTGATCAAGAGCAGGAAGACAAAATAAGAGATAGAAATGACAGTTAATCAGGGCATAGACAATGAGAATCCTGTAGCACCACTTAAGTTTTCTATGCTGGTTGATCACTTTTCACTATGAGGGAAGAGAAAAAAGTTCAACCTTTTACATTTGAATGTTTTCTAGGAAAAGAAAAAGCTCACTTAATTTGTGAATTCATTACAAGAATCTTAAAGGTTGATCAAAGCATAGAGAAGCAGGACATTTGAGACAGAGTGGAAAAGCATACCACTGTCTCCTTGGCATATTGCCATGGGTCAGAAAGGTCCAAATCAGTTAAAATGATAGGAGTATACAGCCAAATGCTTGCCCAAGCAATCACACTGGTAAAGATGTTAACTGCCAGGAATTATGTGATTTATAGTATGTGATGGCTGCATTAGTTGGCGAACTACCTGCTAGTATGTAACACAAGAAAAATTTTTATTGGATTTTCCCTTTGTGATTTCAAAGATCATGCATTAAAAAATATCTGAATGCTTTGCACGTTCAAACTCTTGTGATGAAGTATCCTATCCACTGCACTGTATGAACTCATATTTTGTCAGTATCCAAATAAGAAGTCATATTGATTTCAGATTTGTTTCAAACAGTTTGGTGCTGCTGTTCCTTTGAGACCCCTGCTTTGTTAAAAGCATAGAGCCTTCACCTGAACATAGAGTTGGGAATCACTATTCAGCTCTAGTCTCAGAATTAACTCTGTAAATTTTAGCACTTTATTTTTAGTCAAAGCCCAAAGAACTCACGAAGAAAACAAGTATTCTACAAAGGTTGTAATACAAGCATCACAGGACTTTTGAGCTGCTGGAATAGGGTTAGTAAAATACAAGAAGGAGTGTTAGTGAGTTCTGCAGAAAAAAAGACCAAGATCAAAGTCTGATTTTAAAAAGCTAATTCAATAAGGGATTCTGAAATGCAATCTGAAAGTATTTTGATTGTCAAGAAACTGGGTAGATTCTTTTCTTCCTCACATGAAAATGTAGAGATTTGTTAAAATTGCAGTGTTTATGAAAAGTACTGTGGTATATCTCATCACCAAAGAGACTACACCATTCTTTTTTAAATCCAATTTTATAGAAAAGTCAAGAGGAGAGGTGGCTACCCTACTGCCTCTTTCTTTGTGTGCCTTAGCCGCAGTGTCATTGTGCCTGCCTGAATTCCCCTTGCTATTTCAAGATCAAAAAGTAAAATTCACACCTAAAAGTGCTTTACTGGATACTTTTATCCACAAAATAGAAATATTACATATCTAGAAATTTAATACATCATTTTCATACAAGCAATTTTCTCTCCGGTACTATAGAAAAAGGTCAGCAAAAAATGACAAAGATCAACCCTTACACATCTTGATTGCCTGGAGGAGTGAGGGAACTACCTGCTTGTATTTCTGGAAGTTGTCTGTCCACTACTGTGGAGGTCAGGCAAGGTAACAGCCATTGGACTGTCACCTTCAGCCTTCCTCTAAGGAATCGATTGATTGGTTCCCAACTGCTTGATTTTCATTGCTGAGGTAAAATGAGCATTGGTCTTAAAAGTAATCTTTGGATTAGTCTGGGAGAAGAACAGCAGAAGAACAGCTGAAAAAGACAGTTGTGATAGGATAGTTTTCAGGTGAGAAGAGCATCTGAAGGCATTTGGGTGCCATCTGAACCAAAGATGACTAGCCTGAGGTTTGGAAGTGATAAAAGGCTGGGAAGATACAAATACCTAAGTGACAATGGGAGAAGGCAGCCGGTCTCAGAGAGTTTTAATGGGAAGTTCAATACCTGAAAGCTTGACTGTCATTGTAGAGAACATAGGTTAGAAAAGTGCAACTAGAACTATTAATTGACTTACAGAGCATTATTCTGTTAACTGGCTGTTGAGAAGGGGAAGATACATGTGCATCTCATAGAATAACCTCACTCTGGTATCATGCTTTGATCTGGTGTGATCCTACCTGCCTTTCTAAAATAGTTGTGTTATACAGAGCAATGTCCACCCCCAACATTACTTTCTGTTTGCTTTCCCAAATGGGGCCAGTGCTGGACAGGATCAAAAGAGTTGGTTCAAGACATGAGCTAGAACCTGGGATTCCCTCAACAAATTCCTGGGACATCCCACCCCCAAAAATTGTATTCCAAAACCAAAATGCAGACAAATGGCAAGAGACAGGTTTTAGATGACCTTGGTGGAAGTTATGCTAATCATTAAAATATATACATGCCTTCAACTCTACGATCTTGGAAATGAAGTGATTCCATTTTCTCTTTTTTCCCCTCACTCTCTACAAGACCTGAATCATAATAATGATGATTGGAACAGAAAAGGAAGTATTTTTTTTTTTTTTTTAAATTTTATGGCAGTGACTTAAGCTGCCATACTGACATTGGAGAGTGATTACCTGACTGACTATAGGATTTGTGGAATACACTAGCTGTGTCAGGGTACCTCTTACAGTGAAAGCTGTAAACAGACTTAAAATATACACCACAATGAAAAACCAGGTACATAATTTTTAGAGTTGGTAGTTCATTTAAAGTTGCTACTTCATCCTCAGTTCCTATTTCATTAGTTTATCACTTCAAGTGTTAAGTGGTCCACAGTGTCTGCTGTCTGGCAGAGGATTTTATCAAATCACTTAATAATGAAATATAAATTTCAGCACCATCATCCTAATTTAATTAGTTGCTTTGCCAAAGGACTATTGGTATAATCAGAGAAAATCACAGCCCTGCTCTGTTCAAGCTGGAAAACTTTCCTGCTTGTGGCAGCAGCACTTGGTGCAGCACTGACACCCCTGTCTCAAAGAGACTGAACAAGCTGCCTCTAGGCAAAGGCATTCAGTGAGGGCAAAATCCAGCCTCCCACTGCCCCGAGCAGTAGCTCCCATGACCACTAGCTTATCTCAGCAAGCATAATATAGGATAGTGGTAATAGAAGGGCATATTTTTCTTGTGAATCTGTTTTATATTTGTCTCACTTGCCTGTGGCTCATCTTGATCCACCACCACAAAGGCAGGAGGAGCGGACTTTTCTGGGAAGACCTGGGTCTCTGTTCTCCAGCCCTCTGGGCTCTGGGGAGTGTTTGAAGTCCGAGGGTAGGCTCTAGACTGGCATAGCTTTTTGAAGGGAAAATCAAAGCATTAGAAATAGTTTAAACAGATCGCTCTCCATGCCAAATACCGTATTTGAATAAACTGTGAAAGGATTTATCTTTTTGGTATGCCAATATGATAGTGGGGTGGCTTTTTAAAACGCTTCCAAAGAGCTGTGCAAAACAACTATTTAACCCTTCAAAGAGTCTGTTAGGAACAGAAGGTGATATGGTAATTCCAGTAACTTCTCTGAGTGCCTTCACATTAGCAATCAATATGGTTTTTCAGTTTTCTTACAAAGAGCTTTGTTTACTGCACTGTATACCAACCAAAATATGGTACACATTCAGTGTACGTGCATGTATACACCAGGAAGTAAAGCTGGTGCGAATGAATACACTGAAAACTTTCTTGAATGAGTAAATCCATTGATTCTTTCCTCCTCTGTTCTCTCTTCCTGTCCATTTGAATACAGACTTTTATAAGACTTGTTTAAAAGATGTAAAATTTTCATTTCTGATTAAAGGAAAATGTTTTAGATGGTGTTGTTAATGTAAAACTTTTTTTGTTTTTTTTAAAGAAGTCAAGAAAAGACCTTAAAAAAACAGACACCATGATGAGAACAGGATAAAGAGTATAAATAAGTAAAACAGCAGTGGAGTGAATACACACTGGGAGAAACATTATGTTGACACACAATTTCTGGCTGCCCTTGCTATCTCACCCAGTCAGGTTCCAGAGCGAGGAAGAGCCAGGTACAGCTGTGAGCTGTCTGGATCACCAGGTGTGATGAAAATGTTGAAAAAATTCACTATAATTACACAAATGACGACAGATTTTTTCCATTTGGTCACCAATAAGCAGAACAACATAACAACTACAAAATGTTAACCTCTATCAGCTTCTCTTCAAATATTAAAGCACTTGTGAGGTCCTAGTCCTAAACTTTAGAGCTCTGTTCGATATGCTGGACCCATGTCAAAGAGCATCGCTGCTTCATTGACTATGGATCTCACCAGCAATCCTTATCCTTTGCAAAATGGAACTCCCAGTGAACAAAACTGAGTTAAAAGAAAGCCACAGGGCTTGTCAGGGCCCTGAGTGCATCATCAGGCAACATCCCCTTGCAGATGTTTTACTGCCTGTTCCCAAGGCCTGCTCCAATACAATGTGGATTGGTGACCTGAACCAGCCTGCTGTGAAGAGCAGTGAGACACCTTGCCTTGGAGCCTCTGATCCTTGACTTGGAGACTGTGCCTAGCTTCAGGCCCTTGCCTAAGCTACAGAGTTGCCTGTGCTAGGCTTATTCCTCCCCATCTTGACCCTGCCTTGTGTCCTGGACTTCCTGACTCAACCTTTGTAGCTACAGATGCACCTGGCCATCTTCGAACTGTCACTGATCCTGGCTGCCATTCCTGGGCCTGCTCTCCTTGCCTGGCTGGGGTCTGGCCAGGATGCCCCCTGCTCAGTGAGCCCACTGTCCCTGCTGCCTCGTTGGCACCTGTGGCTCCCAGATCACCTGCCTTCGCAGGTCAGCCCAGCCCTTGCTGCTCCTTGATACATGCAGTTTGTACACAGTCACCTTCCAGAAAGCTTCAAGCCTGAGAATACAGCCAATGCTAAGAGCAAATGAGATGTATTCTCCCTTGCAAGCACCTAACTGCATGTGCACTCACCCCTCTGATCTGTGGGGGTGAGTGCACATGCAGTTAACATGCCAGAAATAGGCCATGAGGAAAAGAAATCAAGGATGAGTAAGGAGTGGTATTGTAAAGTTGTGGTGGAAAAAAGGTGAGACATCATGTCTTTTATAGCGTGCCAGTACTGCTGGAGAGAATAAACTAGTGCTTGAACAAATGGACTTTCTTCAGTCCTGGAACAGTCACTAAACTTCAGGCAAAACACAGGTATGGAGCAACTACTCAGAGTTCAACCTCTTCAAACAACCTTGGGGAAAAGGGTAATTGGTGTTTGTGAGCCACAGACACCTGACAGCAAGAAAGGCAGCAGAGAAGCTGTCAGGGCTGTAAGTTGTAAATCACTAGCTCTGGAACAACAACAGGCACAGTATGGCAAAAATTATCTGAACTGAATTTATGTTTTTTAATAGGTAGTGAAATTACCTTTTTCTCTTCTAGATTCATCTCCAGAAAGCAGCCCAAGATGAGATTGAGAGGCTAGAGCTGCAGTGACTGTCTGAGAGCAAGAAATGTTTCTGTCCTTGTCAGCTCTCTCCAGTTCTGACCTGCACTCATCTCCAAGCTTGCTGCTTCTGCTTCAGAACTGAAGAACTTGTGACTTAAAAACTTGTCTTTCCCCTTCATCTCCCCAACAGCATCAATTAGAATGATATTACTCCCTCCCACAGCCTTGTTTCTTAGAGTATAAATATATATATGCTGCAGTCTAACAAAATCTCTCTGCCTCTGAACAGACTATGTACACATCCACCTGCTAAAAATAATTCAAGGTTCTGCAAATTGCTTACATAGCTGAATTTATAAGCCAAGCGTAGGCAAGTGTGGGAGTTAAAAAATAACCTATGAATCTAGAAACTGACAATCTGCAAGCAGAATAGGTCCACTTGCTTCTGATTACAGTGTACCTGGCCCTGTCACCTGGCTGCTTTGAAATCAGGTCATTGTCTCCTTGCAGTTTGGGGATCCTGCAAAATAATGCCCGGTGGTATTCTCTGCAGAGACACTGAAGACTGATGGGGTGGTGGAGTCTGAGACCATGCTGACTCTGCAGCTGGAGGAAGCCTGTCTATATGTCTGTCTGTGGTATTGCTCTTCTTCCATTAAGCACGTGGTTCTAGCACGCAGGCTAGCCAGCTTGGCAACTTTCAGGGGCACAAGGTTATAAATACTTCAAAATTTGAGAAAACACAGGCTTTTTCTGTTATGAAATCTCTCATTTGAAAGTAATAGTTCTTTGGGTTTGTCTGGCTTGTCTCTACAAATGATATGAACTTATAATTCATCAAGAGAGTGGAAATGTCACCTGAACCTTGCTGAGGAATATGAGATCAGCACTGAAACAAATCAATACAGGTTACTTTCCTGATTCATAATGTGTGTGTCAGGTTGCAGTTCCCCTGGCTGAAGGCAGACTGCCATATCTATTTAGCTAGTACTTGAATCGGTGCCCAGCTCTGCAGAATGTAAGATTTTCATTTAAAAGTATTAGTGAGTTTTGAACCCTGAGGCTTGTTCAGAGATATCACATTGTCATTTGGGTACATAGGTGGTTAAATGTGGTTGGATACATGCCCTAAGAAAACAGCTCTAATGGTGATGGTGAGTGAGGAGTTACTATTTCAGCAGGGGCATTTTCGTGAAGGGTCTCATCCTTCATATGCTGATGCTTCACTTGTACTGATGCCAGTGAGCCTTAGAAACAAGTGCTGCATCTCTTGTGAGTCACCTTTTTCTTCGTTGCAAATACACCTGGAAAATGTATTTATTTATTTTAAATTAAGCAATCTGAAGTATTGGCCTGTTGGGGGTAAAAAAAAAAAATTAACCTGATTTAAATTCTTTCTTCTGCCTTTTGACTAGTTCATATGCCAGTGCTTCACAACAGTTACACAGCTGGTTAAATACTTTGCCAGAATCTCTAAGCAGCTTAGAAGAGGACTAGTGCTATCTGCAGTACAAATACTAGCTTAAGAAAAACAAAACAAAACCAATTTTATTCATATTGCAGAAAAATCTTGTGTAATCCTAGAGTAGTTAATTTGCTTTACAGACCGGATTCTAAGGCACTAATTAAATGTACATCTTTATTATTTCATTTAAGACATTTGGCAAACAAGATTGGAATTTAAAAAGTAAGCATATTTTCTAATTTCTTTCCTTGTCTCTATACATATGCTGTTGCTTAATTATTCAATACAGCATTCATATAGTGAATTCTATCAGAGAGTATCAATAAATATGTACACAATTAGTGTGAAAATAAACCTTTTCTGATGATTGCTTCATTAAAAATAGTAGCATTTTACTGCAGCAGAAGAAACATGTCTTGTAAATGTTATAGGTCCTACATATTTTGAGTTTACATATTGCACTGTTTCAAGCAGCAAAAAATACTCTTATGTAACTTCAGAAGTAAAACAAAGAGACAACATAAACTCCCTTTAAGGGAGAGACAGAAAAAAACCCTTTATATATTGTCACTTGCTGGGAGACTTGGGAGAATTAACTAAAAAGACCTTGTACTTCATTCCTGTCAGACAAAGCAGCAGAGGAAGTATTCATTTCCTTTCTCATTATTAAAGGCTACCATGTTTCTGGCTATTAGAGAAAACACATCAGATGTAAAAGAAAGTAGAAAACCTATTTGGTCTTCCTTAACCACCATATTAATAGATTCTTGGAATACATTCAGATATCTGCTTGGTAAAAAGCTCACAGCAGAGAAAGGAGTGCCTGCCCTTCAGTTGCAGTGGTTGTAAATGACCATAGGAAAGTCCTTAGATGATTTTAGGGCTTCAGCTTCCTTTCTGGACAACATTTAAAAATATATGGGTATTTTTAAAATTTCCAGGGAATAAATGGAGCCTACTCAGATGGCTTATCACTTAAAAATGACAGTGATTCTCAGTTGAAATGCCAATGACAGTGCTGATATGGAAAAATCCTTTGTTTCTGCTTGTTTTTTATCAGTGGATTTTGTAGTCTTGCCTCAGTTCTGCAGCAAATCATCACTCTCATGTCCCATTCTGTATCTGTCTGGTGTCTCTCCTTTCTGGGAGCTGGTTAAGGTGCCATATGTTCCTTTCACTGTCTCTGGCTGGAGATGACCTTATCTATAATCTCTGGTATTTCCATTTTTGTCTTTTTTTCAAAGAGGCATTAATTCCTAGGTATTCACAGTCTTTGGTATTTGAGGTTTTCTATTTCTTTATAAGTTTGCACATCCCATCTTTTCTTCTGCCTTCGGCTTATTCCATTTTAAGTATTCTAGTTTGGAGTTTTCAATCAAAAAACGTTCCTCAGGTTACCAACAATGACTCATTGTTGCAACAGCTAAATTATACTTTGCACTATTAAATAACGTGATATGGCATCAATGAAACTGAGTCTGACACTGTTTCAGTACAATCCCTTTCAGTATGTATGGTATTACTTTAAAATGACTTTCAGCAACCTACTGAATTAAAAGAAAAGATGACCAATGTTATTGTGACCTGCTCAATCTGTGCCACATACACTGCAACTTAAGAGTATTCATCTAGCTAAACAAGTCTGACTTTGACAATCAGCTGTTTAGCTGAGATACTCCTTTAGCATACAAGTTCCAGAAACTGAAAATATTACATTATATAATTATATATACTTTTTGCCATCAACATAAACAAGTCTACGAAAGATTTTAGCCATGCCCTTTTTTTGTTTTTGGTTTTTTGTTGTTGTTGTTGTTGTTTTGTTTTGGTTTTTTTTTTGTCGGGGTTTTTTTTGTCACTAGGACATACTCTCTAGTCTCCACTGAAGTTGTGCTGCTGGCATATCACAAGCATCCACAGTTAAACTGATATCTCAGAAGCTACAGCAAGGCCAATATAAAATTTGACTAATTCTTCTGTTTGCTTTTTAAATCCACACCTAGCCTATACTTGTTAATACATTTTTCTATAACATCTGAAATATCAGCACTCTGCTGTCTTTTAAAAGAAATTGACATAGGGTTGGGATCTTGCTCCAGCATCGTTAAATAGAGCTGGGCATCTCCTGTCCCAACCTGTGATAATGGTTCTAACTTTGCAAGCTCTGCTTTTCAGGTATATGTTTGGCAATCACAGTTTTGTTTCATGTTTTGTTCAAGTCAATCATGTGCTTTTTTTTTTTATCTAATCATTATTTATCTGCCTGCCTTTCACTTTCATGGCATTTCTTCATGGTTTTCTGTATATTAGGTATTGCCCTCATTTGTGCTGCTGTTGTCGGAACCACCTGCAGGTCTTCTGGATTTTGAGCTCTGCCACCTTTCTCCCCTCAGGGCTGTGCTGGTTTTCAATCCCACATGGAACATCGCGGAGTTTTCCACTCTGCAAATTTTTTCCTGGAGTGGACGCTTCAGTTGTCTCAGCAAGTCAGCAGGCTAGACAAGATTTTGGATTACTGAAAGACTGGGAATATTTTCACAGTTCCAGCCACAACCCACCCACTGCAGGAAACCAGAGTATATTCCTAAAGACGCATAACTTAGATAGATTGCACATTCTCTTATCGTTCAACTCTCCTTTAGTTAGAAGACATCACACGCATACATATCAAATACATGTGTAGTGCATTGCTCAGGTCTTCATAATACAACTGTAGTAAACTTACTCTAACTAAACAGTGTCTGATATGCATGATGTGTCAAAGACTCTTCAGTTACTATGGGAAATGAGGTGATACTCCAAGAGTTGGTTCTTTTCCCTGACACTGCAGATTAAGATAAAAGCTCTGTCTTTGTATCTTCCTATTGTCTGTTGTACTGTCAGATATTCAGTTGTCCAGGAGCTACCAGCTGTCCCATTTTCCTCAGGAAATACTATTCTTGCCTTTTGATTGTTACCCAGCAGTATTCACCCTGGGCCCTACATATCCCAGAGTGAGCTGTGCCTGCTCCCCTTGCTTGTAGTATCCTCTTCCCATACAGCTCTCTCTGGTGCCACTCAAAGATCACATTCCAGAACTACAACTCTTTTCAAGCTGATGCTTTATCTAAGTGGTATGACCTATATCAGTGAGTACTTTCATATTAGCCCTGTGCCACGTGTTGGTGCAATCACTGGTATGACAGCTGTGCCTGTGCTAGGACTTGTTTACCAGAGATTAAAGCTGCATTTTGCTGGCACCATTTCCAAATATGTTTCCCTGTATATTGGCAAAATTAAGCTTTTATCTTAGTACAATAAGCACCTTTACATAAGCATAGCAAACAGAACTAGTCAAAGTATGGTTTCTGCTGCTATAATTAGTTTTGTAGATGCCATCATATTGGCAAGAGTACCGGGTCAGAGCTCTGGCTTTAATCACTGTATTTGCAGAGGACACACTACAGCCTGTAACAGCAAAACCTGCTTAACCAGGGTATCTGATTGTCATGCATAGTTGATTCTACTATTGCTCATAATTAAAAAAAAATTAGGAGTGCTTTCTTGGCATGTTGCATCGAGTGGATATACTAAATGTAGGGCTTTTATGGGAATGATGACGTCTGCTGGAGGTGTTCTGTTTGTTTTAATGATTTGCCAGTAAAACTTAAAAATAGGTTGTGCCTAAACTGCCTAATTTCTGTTTCTTGTCTCTTCAAAGCACAGCACTGATGAGTTCAGGCTTCTGACATTCGTGGATAAACTAGATTTTTAAAGATATCATAAAACCAGTATAGAATGTGTTAGAAAATAATGTTATTGCTACATTTAAAGCCTCCTTTTGTTCAGTTACACAAATGGTGTGAGACACAAAGCAATTGTTAAATGTTTTTTAAAGAAGACTAAAATCTAAATATTTGAATCAACATCTTTTTTTTTAATACTGTGAACTTTTGAGATTATTACTGTAGGTTTTATCTTTTCTTACAGATAGAAGAAAGGTATTAGGGTGTTTAGGAATTTTAAAGAACCTCATTGTTCTGAGGAAGAGAGATTTTTTCTTTAGATTTGAATTCTATTTTTAATGTCTTAACTGGCATTTTAATTTTCCTAGAGTGGACACTACCCATTTATTATGAGATTTTTGTTTCAGATATTATTCCATAGCTTGTCTTGGTACCAGGAAGCTTTGTAATCTTTAATTGATAAATAGGAAAGGATGGCAACTTCTGACCTTTCCCCTTTGGGCAGATTCCCATGTTTTAGCATGTTATTAGAGTAGAAAGAATTAAAGCAGTTAGCAGTTTTCTGAATCCAAATCTGAAGCTAGACTGACAGTACTTTTGCTCTGTCCTATGACTCTGGAAATTAATGGTGGGTATAGCAAGCACTCCCAACAAAAGAAACACTTGAGACTTCTTGATGCCAGGGCTCTGAGAACACTCACTGGATTTGCAACCTCTTTCCCTACTCCTAGAGGTTTCCCTGTCTGTCCTCAAGGCCAGCTCCAACATGGCGTTGCTCTGCAGCCTTGGGTCAGGGTGCTGTGAAAACAGTAAAGTTGCAAGAAAGAGCTATTGAGCAGCTTAGCCTGGATCCTCTGCTGTGCTCAAGTTAGGCCCTTGCCCGTGTTCCTTAGCTAAGCTACACTGCAGTTAACACTTGGTCCTTGTCTGAGCCTAGTATGCTGTGGTAGTGCCCAGTCTTGCACCCTTGCCTTGCTGACTGCGCTTCCTTAGTTACAGCTTGGACCTGCCCTGCAGGCCACACATGGCCATCATCAGACTGTCAGTGACCTTGGCTGCCATCCCTGGGCCTGCCACCCCTGGCCTGGCTGGGGTCCTGCCAGGATGCCCCCTGCTCAGTGAGGCCACTGTCCCTGCTGCCTCACCGGCACCCGTGGCTCCCGGCTCACCAGCCCTCACAGGGCAGCCCAGCCCTTGTTGCTCTGTGAGACAGCTTGCTCAGGCAAGAGCTCTTGAAGCAGCTTTCTTCCTCATGAGTGACCTAGGTTGAGGAGCTCTGCCAGTGCTGTGAAAGCAGGGGAAGCTGCCCTGAGAGATAAGAAAATGAGCTTTTTATAATGCTCAAGTTGGATTGGGAATCTTATCTAACTGCTTCTGAAGAAATTTAGCCAGCAACTCTAGACAGTTTAATTTCTCATTTGCAAATCCTAATGTTAGAAAGAAAACATAAATCAAGGTATGTTTTATTTTTAACTGCCATATTCATTTCCAGAAAGTGCTGCCTGTCAGAACCCAGGTTTTCCATCAGAAAAAAACAATTTGGAAATTTTAAATGTAATTGCAAATTTTTGTTAAATGGTTGGGTTTTATATACAGGCACCCTTATGACATTAAGATTACAAAATTATTTCAACTTATATTCCTAAAACTAAAAGTAAAACTTTTTAATATGTTTCAACCCCAAAAACACAAGCACTTTATAAACACTGCTGAATTGAAGTTTGCAGCTTTCCAGTAAAGTAGGAATTGTTCCTTCCCATTCCTATAAACAGACAATGGGGAAAGGCTAGGGTCATTTACTCAAACGATGAATAGCCTTTTATAATTATTTGTTTTGGATGTTAGCATCATTTTGTGACCACCTAACAAAGCTAAAACTCTGCTCCCGTTTAAATGGTGGCATATCCCATTCCCCACTATAGGCCACTTTTTTTTCATGTCTCTCCTGTTTATCTTCTCTATCACTTGTTTAGCTGCCCAGTGAGCTAGCTAATGTTCTCAGCTGAACCAGGCCAGGAATTAGCTGTCAATCAGATTAGGTCCCTGATCATGCTGAGAGGCTGTGTGAAATTCCATCCTTAGGAAATACGTGTTATATTCCTAGTTTTGCTACAGACTTCTTGCATGACCTTCAACAAATCCCTTAAGCTTTCTCAGTTTCCAGTTGTGAAACTGAGATAATTATACTTCCCAGCCTTTTGGTATGTGAAGATTAACTTCTTAATATGCATGAGATGTTCATATCCTACAGTGATGAAAGCAGTGGAAGTTCCTAGATCAGCTCTTTTATATGTTTATCAATTCACAGTCATAGCGAGTTCATTCCCAATAAAATCCCCAATAAGCCAGACACCTCTACAGTATCTTGACATATTAAACTGGAGTTCAAAAGCAACAATAATCTTTAGTCCATTGCCATCTTCATGGTTGACTATATCCTGACTTCATTCAAACCATCTTAGTGGAGATTGTGATTCCTGCAGGTTCCAAAAGGCATTTGTTGCAAAAAGGCTGTTGTTGCCAATATGTGAATGACTAGTGTATAAATATTCTAAGTGTATGCACAGGTACACATTTTGAATGTTTGAAACATATAATCACCAGTGTGCCATCATGATTTAGGTAATAAGCCACTGGTGCTTATGGTTCTGGAATGATCTGGCCATTTTTAAGCTGGTGATTTTCAAGTTTTCGCTGATTTGGTAGGAAAAGCAAGTTAACTGCAAAATGCATTCTCATGGTCTCATCTGACACACTGGATGGGCAGGATCTGAAGACTTAACTACCTTAACAGTGGCTCCTACCATGCAATGCTAGATGTGATGTTGAGAAATGAGGTCTGTCAAGATCAAGGCTGTGTCTGCTCTCCAGCTCTGCAGAGAAGATCAGATAGGCTCCATTATTCTTTTAAGTGATATCTTCAGTATGCCTGTCAAGGCCGCTCACATTCAGAGTGCTTGAGACAATGATGTGAGCATTTCCTATACCTGTGGCCTGAAAAATAGGATGGTCAAATGAGAAAATACTTAAGAAAAAGGTTTGGTGTTCCCATGAGAAAACAGTAATTCCTTCTGTTTCTAATACAAAAGAGTCACTAACCACAGTGGCAAGTTTTACGGCACTGACTGCACTTAACCAGAAAGGCAATGGAAGTTTCTACTGCATGGACTGGAAACAGCTTGGTGTATGGCATATAAGGAAATAATTAAAAGGTCCATTTGAATATATTACAATAAACTGTAGCTTAATCATTGCCAGTTCAACAATCATTAATATCCAGAACACAAAATCTTCCTCCTTGAATTTAAGGAATAAATTTGCTGAGTGCAACAGCTTTACAGGTTTACAAGGAGAGGGGTAAGAAAAGAGACAAAGGCATCAAGGCCTTCAATCTAGGAAAAAAATAAAAGTGGTTTATTTTGTAAGGTCACTATGCTCTGATAGACATTAACTTCAGTGAGACTTAGTAAGAACACAGATGACAGTGACTTCTGAATCAAAGATCTTCCAGTGTATTAAGATGCTTTTTGTAATGTGAGTTGCCAACATTCTCATGTCTTCTGTGTGAGCAGACACCAACCTAAGCTGTGAGCTTTGATGAAAGCAAGCATTCTAGCGGCAATAATGGGCGTATTACCTATTCAACTATATATTCACTAGAAGAGAAAGGGAGGTTGAAAGCATTTAGTCCACTCCCATCAGCACCAGCTGCTGTTGTATCAGCCTTCGTAGCTCATGATGTCATTTAAAGCACAGCTCTGCCTTACTGCTACCAAATTAGAGGCTTTCAAACTTTATGTAGACAATTGGAGAGCTGTGCTACAACACATGATGGTCATATCTGCAATATTGGAGATAATGGGTGTAATGGGTCTGGCTGAGCTGCTTTTCCCCATCCAGCCCTTATGCTGCAGTACTGGGAGCTGGAGGGGGTTGATAACACACCCGTGTTATGACTGCCAGTGCTCACACGGCACCAGAGGCTGGGGGGCGGGATGGGAGGGGGGCT
>WTSP01007652.1:9641-36426 GCA_025331215.1 Actenoides lindsayi
AACCCTTTGCTCAAGCAGGGTCACCCAGAGCTGATTGCCTAGGGCCATGTCCATAGAGCTTTCAAATATCTCCAAACATGGAGACTCCACAACATCTCTGTGCAACGCAGACTAGTGTTCAGTCACCCTCACTGTAAAAAAATGATGTTCAGAGGGAACCTTCTGTGTTTCAGTTTGTGTCCATTTCCCCTTGTCCTACCACTGGGTACCACTGAAAACATCCTGGCTCTGTCTTCTTTACACCTTCTCTTCCCTTCCCAAGGTAAGATGTACATTTGTAAGATCCCCCTTCATTATAGGAGAAATTCTCCGGTCCCTTCAGCATCTTCCTTGTCCTTCATTGGACTCTCTCCAGCATGTCCATGTCTACCTGGTTTCCAGGAACACAGAACTGGATACAAGACTCCAGGTATAGCCTCATTAGTCTTGAATAAAGGGCAAGGATCACCTCCCTTGACCTGCTGGCAATACTTTGTCTAATGCATCCTAGGATTCCATCTACCTTCTTTGTGGCAAGGGCATGCTACTGGCTTATACACAACCACGACCCCTGGGTCTTTTTCTGCCAAGCTGCTTTCCAGGTGGATTGTCATATTTACTAGCAAACCTCATTTAGTCATTGATTTGCCAATGATAACACAAACTGTCACACTTCAGTTATGACACAAATCTTACATATACCTTCTACTGCCTGTTAATAAAGGGATCTAATATTTTACCATTTGCAAAAATGTTAAGACTACATCTAGGTTTGCAGCCTTCCAAAGCATACCATAACTGTAATATGGTCTTAGTAAGATAGTAACTGTTCTTCATGAATAATCGCTTTTATTGCAGGGAAACTTACTACGTCTAACGTTAAATACATAATTTAATAGAAGAAGAAAACTTTAAATATCTTAAAGAGCCACTTTGTGTGATCATTGTAGGGACTAATTGAAGTTCTGAAATTTTTACATGTGCAAAAGCGTGTCAAATGTGCAGTGTAAATAAATGTCAGTAGGATTTATTAAATAAAACTATTGGTCAGGAGCTCAAGGTTCAGTTCATGCTAGCTAACTCAGTCTTCTACATCCAAATTAGCTGTGTGTGACTGTCATTGCAGAAAATGATGAGGAACAGGTGTTGTTAGAACATGATTAATCTGACCTGTTTTATACATTTATTTTAGAATGAGATACATTGCTTTCTGAAAGTACCTGCTTCTTTCTGTTGACTGTAAAATGAGCCTACAGTGACTATTTCAGATGTTGACATCTGCAGATAGCTGTGATAAATCCTAGCCTGGTTTCTGATCTACATCTGACATCATGTTGAGCCTTAGCAGGTATTTATATTCTCTTATATATAGTGTATCATTCTCTTTCCATTCAATTCTTAAAAGCAAAAACATTCCAAAGAAATAAATAATCCTAGCAAAACACACAAAATCAAAAGACTTGGATGCTTTCAAATGGAAAATTGCTTTTCTTTCTGACCTATACTGCAGAGACTCCAGAATTCAAGCATGTTAGTAGCTTTCGATTATCAGAGCCTTCTTGCAGAAATTGTTGCACGGATACACAGCTACAAATGCCTTTTAGTTCCAGCTGAGCTTCCAGACTCGTACTGAAATACAGTTATGAAAGTTCATTGCAGTTTGAAGGGATCAGGGCAGTGAGGCAGAGGTTCTCTGAATTAAATCTGTACCATTTGAGCAATAGTCTTTCCAGGACATCTTACTGAAGAGTTCTTTGTGAACTGGAGGAGAAAGCCATCGATACATCTGAATTCTTTCCCTTCCACCGCCCCCACTCCCTGGATACTCAATGGGATGTTTTCAGACAGGTGTAACAGGCCTTTTTCTCTATCACAGTGATTAAGTTGTTTCTGATAGCATCTCTAAATTCCTGTTCAATAAACATGTTTTCTGAAAAATTATACAAAATATGGTTATCAGTACTTTTTTTGTCTCTCCAGTAACAGTAAAAAAATGTATATATAACTTAACATTTATTCAGTTTTACTTTTTCTGAGCATGTTTATTTATAAAGGCAGTTGTAAAAATACTTTGTTCAATGAAATACTCTGAAAAAGTCTTACCAAAGTCCATCCAATTATCTAGGCTTATTGTTTATTGAGCTAAAAATCTAAATTCATTATATTATTCCTGCCTATGAGAAGTTACTGTAAGGTATCTTGCTGCCAAAATGACATCACAACATTATGAGCACTCTGTGGCCACAGAAGTCCAAGATAACTTGCTCCTTTGGAAGCGTCCAGTGAGCACAACTCCAAAGCACATCACTTTTTATTTCTGAAAAGTTGTGCCTTTCTTATTGCCTGAATGTCAAAGTTTGCCATAACAAGTATTAATTGTAAATGCATACAGGTTGAGGAGAGCTATATTTAGTTTTAATAGAAGCTGATTTGTTTAAAATTTGATGTCAAGATTAATTTACAACCTGTTTGACAAATCTGTCTTTCCCAATGAGAATAACATCTCTAAGATGGGACAAGAATTGTTAGGTGATATGTTTACATGGTATGTTTTATTCTTTTTACAGAAATGACAAACAGTATTTAAATACATTGTCCATGTATGCTTTTATAGTGGACCACAATAACACTTTGTTCTGCAGGAGAAAAAATCTAGCTTTCCTTAGATTCCATGAACAGTTTTCCCCTTTTGCAAATTCATTATAAATTTAATATATCTGCTGTAGATAGTCAGTGATAGACTTGAACCTTGTTTAAACTCTAATTCAGCTTTTATATTACTGGACAGCTTGTCAAATATTGGAATCACATGACTACATCTGACATATGTTCTCAAATATTCAGGCATTCTTAAAAAAAACATCACTTTTTCTTTAATTGCTGTAATGTTATTGCCAGTGGTACACTCCCTTATGAATATTTTGTTTCTTTATCAGTAGAACATAATTAAATATCTTTGTCTAAATTATGTCAGTAATTACTACTATTTATTCTGGGGACAACAGTGAATAATAATTAATGCAGGTTCAGAACAAACCCCTCTTGTTAGGCATGTGGACACATTCTATATTGTTTGCAGCCTCTACTTTACAATTTACAATTAACTATTCCACAGAGTGATGGTTCTGGAGATTTTTCTCCTTCATATGCATCATGGTTTGAGCTAGAAGAGAACTAATTCTGCTCAGTGATTTTACTTTTCATCTCAGTCTCTTCTAACCAACTGCACTGTCTGAAGTTAACAACATATCTTTGCAGACAGTGTGAAGTGCATCTAGACGTGATGACACTTGATTTTTGTAGTTACTACCAAGGATTAGTATGCAGAAAGGACCTTGCTTCTACTTGCTCCTATGCAGACCAAAGTCACTGCTAATTCTTGTGTTGAGGGATGCTGAAAGTAAGACATTACATATGTGGGGAGGACTGTACAGGACAGGTGACCCTAAACTGAACCAACAAGGTATTCCATCCCTTATACGTCATATCCATTATAAAGCTGAGGGATCACAAGGGTCAAGTTTTCGTCTTCAGTAGCCAATGTCCAAGGAGGACCCTGTCTGTTGTGCCTTCAATCCCAATCTGTGCTTTCCTGAATCCAGTTCCAGAATTCAGCTCCTGAATCTTGTTCCCATCTGCCACTGAGTCGAGCCTGGGACTTCCCCAGTGCCTGCTCCACAGCATCAGTGGTGACAGTAGTGTAATTGCCCAGAGAGATTTGATTCAATATTGGTTTATAAATATATATGTATATATATCTATATATAGTTGTCATTTGCATTAAAACGGGTTTGGTTTTCTTTTCCATTCCATTCATCTCACTTCCTTATTTTCTTTCTCTTCCCCTTTAGGAAGGGAGAGGGGTTAATAGAGAGCATCTGTCATTCATCTAGTGACCAGCACAGCCCCAACCCTTGACAATATGAACCTATGAATTTTTCAGATTGGAGTTATATTCAAATGCTACGTGGTTTTGCTAGTTTCATGTCAGTGTTTTCTCATCCTTTCTATTGATTTCTCTGCACTATCAAACAACAGCTGATTTTCTTCTCTTGAAGAAGCCTTCCCTGCCTATTTCCCTCCTTATTGACCAAGTTTCATTCACTACTAGGAATGACCATGTCATTTATTTGTATCTGCCCACATGGTCAGCCATAATCTTCCTTCTTTTGAATGCATTCTGCTTTTTCTTCGTCTGTCACTCAGACTTGTCAAGATCACATATAGCCACATATAATATTCTTCCATTGATTTTCTTCACATATTCCTATCTGCAATGTCAACTAGAAAGACTAGTAATAGCTAGTCTGCTATTCTGCTGAAGCTATGCCTTTTTAACATAAGTATTGTTCTGTTTTTCTTCTGTTTCTATACATCTACAGTTTCTTACGTCAGGTTTGATTTTTTTTTCTGCTTTTTTTTGCAGTATTTGACACCATTAGTTCCTAAGCAAGGCTTCTAAATGCAATAATAATAAAAATTAATTGATCAGTTTATCAAATAGCCACCCACACCTTGCCTTAAAAACCCAATAAGAAACATGACTGATACACTTGCAGCCTTATGGGAGGAAGCAGTAAACCGAGAGAGGGACTTTAATCTAGAAAATGAAAGACATAGTACCTCAATAATGTTTCAAAAAGCCCTAGAAAGTGTAAAGAAACTGCAACACTAGAAAGGAATTTTATTTTCTCTTTTACTAGTAGCAATGTCTTCTTTATTTACAAGATTAAATTTCTGGGGAAGACCATCTTACAATTCTTGCATTTGACAATATTTTTTTTGTAGATGAAGTCATTGTTTCCCCTGCATTCAAGTCTACTCCTAGATGAACAGAAATATTATTTACATATGATGGAAAGTTGTGCAAAATGCATGTAAATAGAATTCATTGAAAAAGTTTGTTGCTCATACAGAGAGATTTGCACCTTTCAACAAGTAGGTATTGTTATTAAAACCAAGACTGAAAATTCTGTAAAAGAACAAACCCAGCAGACTGGAAGTATGCTGGTGGTGAAATACCACAAAAAAAAAAAAAAAAAAAGAAAATGAGGATGATTAAGTATCAATACGATAATATTAAAAAGAGGATACTTTTTTCCTTCCAAAATCTATTACAAGCATATCAACAACTTCATTTAAAAACTGCAGGTAGATATAAGCATCAAATTATAGCTAAAGCATCTGGCACAAAATCAATGACAGGAAGATTATTACATAAAAAGAGCAACTTACTCTGAAAAACTGAAAATACATTTGAAGTAGTCACTCCTCTTAGGAACATTTCATTCAGCAAATAGCTCAACACTGTCTAAATTTATATATGTACATGCATATTTGCCCTACATGCTTGCTTGATCTTCTTGAGTTCTTTGCTCAGTCATTTTCTTCAGAAATTATCACACAGCCCTCTAGTCAATAGATAATATTGTGAAGCTTTCAAGGATATCTGTGACATACCAGTAAATCTTTCTGCATATTGGAGCCATTAGTGCTCACAGCATTTAGAAGTAGTCTGCGATCCTTGCCTGAAATATACATATACAGTTTTGACCATTAGTAGTGGAACCAGATTTCATATAGTTTTTTCTGCAAAGTGAGACCCCCTAGGGTTAAGCCTTACCACGTTCTATCTCACTTTTAAATCTCTATTCAGTTAAAGGTTTCTGAGCAACTACCAAAAATTTCATCATCAAAAATATTTCATCATGTTGTCTTTTATTAATTACTCACAGAACGGAAGGTAGATCAGCATTTCTTTCTGGTTTGCCAAGGGAGGTTGTCTTTTGAAATACAACCAAAGTAGAAAGCTAAAACCACACAGACAACATTAACAGATGGAGTGTGTACAGAAGTTAAAACTGTATTCCAAGCTTGTTAGACTTTAATGTATATAGTTTCTAGTATGTTGCAGTGGCTAATATGTTTTTATAAAGAGACGAGTTTATCAGACTAATAAGATAGTCCATAATATACAGTAGGGGATAATAAGAATATCCTTTACAGATTATCAGGTATATCAAAGGATTAGATCTGATCTGTGACCTTGATACTCTCAAGTGCTAGTGAGATTTTTCAGGACTGCTCAGTAATGAAATTCCCAAGGCTTTAGTTAGAGTTATGGGTCTCAGTACTCCTTAACATCAATTCTCAACATATATCAACTTCAGTCACAACTAGAATGAAACACTGCCCCATTTCCAGAATGAATGGCCCAGTAACAGCACCATGAAACAGTCTGCACCTTGAAATGAAGGGAACTATCTTATTTGACTGAAAATACTGAGACACATTAAGTAGGTATAAAACAGCTGTTTGTACTAGTGTTGATCAAGGACTCCATCATTTCACTGCAAAAAAGTTTCACTAGAACTTTTTTTTTCATAGATAACAAATATGAACTTCAGTTTCAAAATGGATCCACAGGTAGTTCTTCCAGTAGGTAAATAGTTAGGCCTGTGCAGTGGCAAGTGATAGTCTTAAAGGACAGACTGCCACTGTTATATCATTAACATAATCACTCACAGCAGCCTCCCTTATTTTTCCTCATACATTTTGACTAAGTTGTGAGACCTGAACTAAGGTAGCCATAAAAATGCAAAATAATTCTTTGTATGACAATATGTGTTTTTTTAAAAAATAACAACAAGCACCTATCTTTAATTAGGAAGCATTTCACTCATGTCTTTAGTTTTGATTCATAAGACACCAACATCAGCTTCTAACTCAGCTACTTCCAAAGCTATTGGCTTGACAAAAAATGCCACAAAGTGTACTTAATAACAGAAGCTCTTCACCCATTTAACTCATAAAAGTTAAGTGATTTTCGTCAAAGCTATTAAGCTACCACATAAAACTTGGCAGGGAGGATTTACATCCTGTTTCATAGAGCAAGCCATTTGTCATTGCCTATAAGGAATTTCTGTCAGTCATGCTGGACCTGGTCTACAGTCCAACAAAATCAAAAGAAAGATTGCTATTAATTTAATTGGGCTCTGAGAAAAGCATTGACCTCGGAGACAGTAGCTTTTAGTTAATTGTATCATCTCTATAAATAGGTAAGTGGCTTTCCTTGCACCAAGCTTCTGATTTTCTCTTATTTTGCAAATATGACAGTAATTACTCTTTAAAGATAATTTATAAAGCAATAATATATTAGATTGATACAGTAATTCTCTATGAAGTATTTTTATCTGGGAAACGAGATAGTGCTTATTATTACCCAGTGTATTAATTATTTGCTTCAGAACAAAGGCTATGTGTCTATCAAAGGAATAACACAAACATAACAAAACAATTAATCTTCTGCCAATATTTTTTGCATTTTCAAGGCCCAGAACAAAATGCCACTTGACAGTAAGTATAATCCAGTAGGTCTTTCACCTCATAACATTGGAAGATTGACTTCCAGGAAAACAATGAAAACTATCTCAGCAAAGAGAATACAAATTCAGTTTCTTGAAGCACAGTGGACTTGATTCTCGCTAAATATAAATCACTGTAGCTTCTTGGACATCAATGAACACATCCTGAACAGTATAATTTGTTAGAGCTATAGCAGTTTACTCCAAACAGTGATCCAGCCTCTTGTGCCTTCAACTTCATGGTGCTTTATAATAGGTAAAGTGTGTTAGACAAACACTATATTCGTCCTTGAAGATGATTTGATCTGAAAGGGCAAGAAAAAGGATAATATAAATCAACAGAATCAGCCAGCTTGTCTTGAGAGTATTTTACTTCAGATTTGTTTGGATTATGGCTTTTTCACTGTTGACTTTTAAATCAGTGGCAAAACTTCAATTTACTCCAATAGCTCAAGATCTTGCCCAAAAGACATATAAAATAAAAGCAAACCATGTAATGCTAGCCTTTTTGATAAGTAACTCCTCGGAGTGGGAGCAGAGGAGAAGGAATTTCCTGAACACTGCATTGTGAGGTAGATAGAGGAGAGGATGGGGTGGGGTGACAGGTGCATGGCACTGTTGGTAATGGACATCTTAATTCATGTAAACTTAATTTCTCTCTGTGGAGACCCACCCACAGGCCTCACTGACAGTCATTCTGGGTTCAACGACCATTTGAAAGTATGTCAGATAATTTCCTAAATTAAAGTTCAGAGTTTTACCTTGCCTGGCTGTCATTGCAGTGTGCCAGTCAAAAAAATAGCTTAATTGTATATGCTTACAAAACAAAGTCAGCAAAGCATTAAAATCAAGTTTCTCCTAAGTCTATAACATATCTTAGTTCCTTCATCTTAGGCTGCTAAAAAAGCCAGATTTTATCAACCTTCACTTAGAAGTAAAATTCGTGACTCCAAGCTCATTGTATGTATCTCTGTAAATTCAGAAAGAAAAAAACACACTACTTTTTCTACTTTCGGGAAATTCTATCCAATCTTGATCCTTTGTCAGTCAACTGTTCCTCTGAAATACTGCTTTCAAATTTTATGTACACCTTCAGAGCCAGTGGTGATGTGTGTTATTTTGGAGCTATTTTAAACTCCTAGACAAGTGCTGTGTATTTTCATTTTATGCCTATCTGCAACACTCTTCCAAGTCTCACTCATTTCTCTGTAGGCAGTCATTTGTCACCTCTATTGCATCATTTTGAAACTCTCTCTAGGCACTAGACTGTGTTTGGTGAAAGTAATAAAGACTCCAATCACTTATATGTGTTTCCCTGCTAAAGGTGAACTCTTGAACTACAGAGATAGACTAAATTTTCTGCACTTCACTTTGCAGTAACCACTGCAGAGCAATTTCATCTTTCACACATGCTAAAGATCACTGATATCATTCCAGAATAAGAAACTTGAGAGAATATGGAGAGAACATGTGCAGAAATTATTAGCATTATTATGACACACATTTAAATGCAGTGTCTAAAACTTTTGTTTAGTTGAACGGAACAGTATTTACCCATTTTTATGAAACGAATATTACTGAAATTATTTACTCTGCTTTAAAGAGTTTATAGCCTGAGACTAATTATGAAAATTTGGTACTTTAAGAAAAGCAATATCATTTAGTCTAAAATGAGTTTTTACTTGATGTAATTTTTTTTTCATCAAGTTATCCAAACCTTCAGAGAAAAACCTTACCTTTGCCTTAGTTACTTTTCTTAAATATGAATTTATAGTTGATCTGGCTTTCAAGAAAACTAATATAAATTTTCTTCCAATTAAAACTGCCTTACTTGTGGAAAAAAAAAGTGGTTAGCAGGAAGCTGAGAAAATTATTGCCCATAAGACAGATAACTGTTTAATGTTATTTTAATTATCGTTAATCCAGACTTCAGTCTTACAGTAGAATATGATAAAATATCTACATGATTTCCTAGAAAAAAGTAATAATATTGTTCTCTGTATGAGATGTATCTGAGATAAGTATGGAGCTTTCAAAATCTTACACAACGCAAGGAAGACACGAGAAGGAGACTAAACAACTGAAGAAGTGTGTAGAAAACTCATGTATAATCCGAATCATGCAAAAAAAAGTCTTTTAATTTCTGTTCTTTCAGAATGGTATTTCCAATTCTATAAGGTTAAACCAAGTGGAGTTTCATGTTGACCACTAATTTGCCTTGCAGTTCTCTTACAGAAAGAAAGATAATATAGACTAGGACAATACATACTAGAACTAATTGGGAATCACTGCAGTTTCTTGTAACAGTATTACTTCTCTTATGTTTTAGTCAGCAAATTAGTCTACTAAAGGTTAACATATGAAAATGAGCCAAGTCTTCATTGTAAATTGCCAAGCTCCCTTAGGCTTCCTGTAATTCTATCTGCTATTAACATCAACGGAGCTATGTCGATTTGAATTATCTGATACTGGCACACTGTCTTTACTACTACATTAAACTGGTTATTTAACAGCCCACTGTGGTTTAAATGATTATAGTTACACTCACCAACTCCAGTTAGAAATAATTTGCTAAAACCTGAAGTTTGTGCATCTAGGGGAAATAAGACTTTTATGTGCTCCTCATGATTATGTACTTTTACAATTTGGATGATTAATGCCAGTTAGGTTACCTTGTACCAGTTTCACTGCATATGCTAGTCTGAGTAAAAGTTATCCAGCAATGAATTTCCCATTGGTTGTGCTTCCAATTATAAACAGAAATTTATCTGCATTACATCAATTAACATTAGTGGGTTTTGTTGTCCTGTCATTTCATTATTTGTTTATGAATTCACGCTCTTGTGAATCCACATGTTCTCTTAATGAAACTCCAGCATCATTTCCTGAAATCTGGATAGTTTGTGTAATCTTTGCAGCAGTCCACTGGTGCCTTGAGATAATAGTATTGACTCCTTATTGCTTATTGTATACTAGAAAAACAAAGATAGTATCATACAGTCATAGAATCAAAGAATGCCTTGGGTTGGAAGGGACCTCTAAAGGTCATCTAGTCCAATCCCCCTGTAGTTATCAGGGACATCCTCAACTAAATAAGGTTGCTCAGAGACTCATCAAGCCTGACCTTGAATGTCTTCAGGGATGGGGCCTCCACCAACTCTCTGGGCATCCTGTTCCAGTGTTCCACCAGCCTTATACTAAAGGATGTTTTTTTATTTTCTATTTTTTTTTTTTTCTGCTGCTTTTCAGGATAAGAAAAGAAAGAGTTTAGCTCTCCTTTACATTAGCCTTGATTTTTATTATTAGGATGCACCAGCTAAAATTAGAAAAAATAGCCTAAGCTTCAGAATGTAATTCACTTCAAATTCAAATGTGCTGTAACTCAAATGTGCAGAACTGAACAAGCCTATAGTAAATAAAGAAGTGCAAAGAGATGGTTTACCTGAATAACAACCTTTTTCCAATATATATTCTCTACAAGTCTGGTTGATAAAGATCTGTTTCCTGGCACTGACCTTTAATGATTCTTTAAGGTACTGTTTCACAGGAATAAAAACACATAAAGCAATATCATTGCAATCATATGACTTTTCATGTGTTCAGAATTGGAGCTTATGAATGAATACTGTGTTCTCATACTCCAAAAACACAGATGTATGTATGCCAGCTTCAAACTTTTTGCCTACTTTTAAAATGCACTAAAAAACTTTTATCAACAGGTTGCTGCAGGAAAGACAAGAATTTCATCTGAGAATTATCTTTTATTCCAGATTCAGACTTATTTCAGAAAGAAAGTGACTTTGTTAACTGTCTTGTGTGTGGTATGCAGTGCTGTCCTTCCGTGCTGACCAGTTTGTTGGTCTCAGACATTTATGACAAGAGATGCTGAGCTGATCCAAAATTAATTATTTGAGTGCAAACAGCAGACTCTTCAGAGGTATTTACACTTTACAGTAAAATCTACGAACCTAAGCAACTAGATAGGAGAGGAGGTGAGGATGTTACAAATTATTTACTGTAAATTCTTGGTTGCTCTTGAGTGATGATTCAACACTCCCAAGAAGGGAGAGTTTAAAAGCTTATGATATCTGGTAGCAGGAGAAGGATTCTTGTCTGCCTTGAAAACAGTTTTCACAACTGGTGTAGTAGCCAAACAGTCAGGAAAGGGGAGCAAATTCTGCCAGAGATGTTTTCAGAGCCCGTTGCACCTAAGCACTGAGCATAGGAGGAAGAAATGGGAGGTGGCAGTGGTTGGAGATTTACTCCTGCAGGAAATGGGACACCTGTCTGCTGATTTGGCATGTTTCTACAGGTGATTTGTTGGTTGCTAGGTGTTCATATCTGGGATCTTGGAGAGATATTGCCAAGTTTTGTCTGGGTCTCAGATTAATAGACCTTGTTTGGGATATGAAAGGTAGCAGGCTAGAAAGAATGAAAGAGTAAAAGCAAATCTAGAAGACTGGAAAAATACTTTTCATGTGAGTAGGTTGGCATTCAGGCAGGAAAAAAAAAAAAAAGAGTGCCTCTGATCCAAAAAACATAATCATAGGATCCAGTATGACTACTGTACGCTAAGAGCTTCTTCCTAATGACACGGATGCGTGTGACAAGGAAGTCTTTCATTTGGGGCTGGTACATGTTCATCAACGGACACTAACCAAAATGAAGTGTGGAAGAACTTGAGTTGTACTGTGAGCAGCCAGAATTCATTTTTCCATCTTGGTTCACACACATCAAGAGGTATTTCTTCAAAAGTTTTGAATGAAAAAGTGGAAGCTGAGGGAAATTTTAAAAATAAATAAATAAATAAATAAATAAATAAAAGAAATAAGCCATAAAATATTTGTGCTGTCAAACTCAGGACTTTGATATTTACTCAAAAATGGAATCAAGCCATTTGAAAATATGCTGTTAGTGCTGTTGCCACCTATCTGTACCATCAATCTCTATGCTCTTATTAAAAAGCCCTGCTTCTTTGGAAACTCAAAAGTATGTTGTTTTTTATCTTTTTCAGAAAAAAACTTTCCAAAGAAGCATCTTATCAAAAATCATACTAAAATTAATGATCCAAGTGGTTGTAGCCATCCTATCTCCTGTAAAAGATACTGCTGGGCTCACTGTGAAACTACTATCATAATCAAGACATTTAATATAATCTATAGCTTAAAATATTATACTTCTGCAGACCTGATTTTGGCTTGTTAAAGCACAAATCATTGAATTTGCAACTTTAACCAATATGTTTTGCATGATTTCACATGCTCTTTATCTATTTTAATTATCTAGCTATACAACATTACACTGACCATACCCAACACTGACTGAGATGACATATATAAACATGTAAACATTGTTACTGAGTGATGCCCCAGCACAGCTCCAGAGCAAGCACAGTGCAGAGTCCCACATTCTTCCCCTTGGGTAGCACAGAGCAGTCATCAGGCTTAGAGCACAGTGACACCCTCACAATGATGGAGACAGAAGGCTGGAAGGTGAAGATGTTAGGAAGGAACAAGGGCTGGCTGCTCCCCACGGGAAGGGAGCCAGAAGGTAGGGATGATTGTGAGCCAGCCTGGGTGCACACGCAGTTGCTGAGCAACTGCAACACAACTCAGGCAGGGGCAGTAGCGACAGACTGCTAAAAAGCAGCTCCCCACAGAAGGAGAGCAGCCCAAGCTTCTGACTTCTGATGGAACTGAATTTCAGCTTGTCCTAATGAACACCTTAATGCATGCCCATGTGCCCTAAATCCACTCTATTGAGATCCTAATGAGGGGGTAAGTACCCCAGGTGCTGTCAGTACATGGGATCCTGGTCATGTTTTTCACATACATTTTTAAGCCAGCTTTACTAGAGGAACTGGTCTTCCATTTTTGTCTTCTAATGTTCTCAGGAGAACTCCTGCAACTTCAGCTGAACTTTTGTTTTCTTTTTTTTAGAAGGGAGATGAGAAGGAATGGTTAAAATGACCTTGTTTATTTAACTTTGACTGTGAAATCCTCATTTAGCCAGAAAAAAAGAAAAATGTCACTTCCTATTTTTCAGTATATACATCACACTTTATGACATACCTCAAAAAACACTGACATTTTCAAGCTGAGGTAAAGGTCTTGCAGTACTATATGATCCAGCAGCAAATTCTAGCATACCTGACATCTCAGTCAATTCCATTCCATGAAAAAATGCAAGTTTACTTTTAAAAATGATTGACAGAAGTATCTTTTTTTTCCAGTACTCTTCTGACAACTTGCCTGCACTTTCAATAAAACTTACTTTATTTATGTGTAGCTATATAGCAAAGCAAAAGCAAGCCATCTGTGTTAGCAATAACAATGTCTTTATAAAACACTAGAACTGTATATCATATTCAGTGAATAGAAATGTATGTTTTATATATAAATATCTTAAATTATATTTCCCAGTTAAAATAGAAAAATGACAATACCTTCTTTTATTCATTTTAATATGTTTAGAATCTAATTACTTAAAAATTCCCCTCTTTGAATTTTCTTATATAATATATGTAGTTTCATTCTGAAAAATTACATTTTCATATGTAGAAACAGATAAGGATTAATTGTGCTCTGGTAAATTGCTTTTCACAAAGAAAGATCCCATCTAACATTTGGATTCATGTGTGAACTCGAACTTTCTGAACATTTCTTGTTTGTACGGAGGTGTTTAGATATAAGAAACAGAAGGTCAGTTCTGACTCATCTTCAAAGCTCCCACTTACCATAGAAGTGCTATTTAGCTCAGCTATATTTCATAAAAGCAGCATTATTTTCTTCTACTGCAAATGAAAAAGGAATTTGAAACAATTCAAAGCTGGCTCTGGAAACTGAGGAGATGGTTTATTTAGTAAAAATATCGATTAATGATGGTACTTACAAAATAACAAACAAACAATAGTAAAATCTAACAAAAAGAAGTTAAGGCATTTAAGTTCTAGCCAAGATCCACAGGTGATGTAAATCATATATCAGTTTACACCAGTTGAAGATGAGGTTGTTTGTATCCAAACCCTCAGAAGGGGAGGTTAAGGCTGTGATGATGGAAGTTACCACAGTTGTACCTTCATTTCAGATGCCCATTTGCCTGCTGCCAAATTCATGCACTTGACCACTCCAATATTCAGTTCACAAACAGTCATAGTGTGGTGTCATCACAACAGAGGTGATACACAAATAAAAATAACAGCATTAAATAACTCTCCATGCAACTTAGGCAAAATTGACATAATCTAATTTTTCTAGGGGTCTATGGTTCTTGGGACTGGGGAATAAAAATCTTAATCAACTATAGTACCTCTCAAAGTGTATCATGGTTTAAGGAGTTTTTAAATGCCGTAGGCTAGCTCTCAGAGAACCGATGGCTGTCTTTATAGCCAATGACATGAGGTAAGACAGATTCAGCACATCAGCTTTTGTTACCACTAAAGCACAAATAGAACTGTCTAGGTTTTCATAACATTCTCCACCACAGCTAAAACTCATGTGGCTGCCTAGAGACTTGTTCTCAGCATCCAGAACTAATGTTTACACAAGGAAAGCTGTGCAAACCAAATGTGAATGTCTAGCATATTAACTAAGGAAAATTGTGCAAACTATATGTGAATGTCTAGAATACTAACTAACTCTCTTTGCAGAGTTTTTAGTCCACACAGGCAATTAGTGAGCTAGAGGTTCAAGAACTGTCTTTTTGCTCGTTACTCTGCTTATGTACACAAGCTGTTTCTGAACAGAGCCACAGAAACACAGATGTTGTGCATTTGAATAATCTTCAAGGTATAATCTTTTCAGGCACAGTAGGGGAATATAAAAGGGATTGCATACCACCAAACTGTTCAGCAAGATTTCCAGCAGGACAGACAAGGGAACATCTGGGGACCTGGAAGGGAAATGATTCTCAGTTACGCAGCTCTAGTAGTCTGCTGAACAAATTTCATAAGTGTTGGCAACACAGAAGGTGTACAAAAGATCTCCATCGTGTCTGCCAGTATAAGGGGAATTTTTGTAATGTCAGACAATCCCAGTCAATTTGTTTGTTTGCTCTTTTTGCTTGGGTGATTGTCTAAGCAGCAGTACTTATCCCCTCTAATGTTATTATGAATTTGCTGTATTTGCTAAAAAGTCATAGCTAAAATCTTTATGCTTCTTCTTTGATCTTGCAGTTCTATTCAGATAAAATCCCAAGAGTTTTTTTTTACTAGTTTCAGTTTACCTCCTGATCTGATAAGAGTGAATTTGTGTCACATGTGTCCCAACAGACATGTTTAAAGAGAAAAGGTGTAAGCTTTGAAAGAAGAAGAGTGGAGAATAAGCTAGTAAATAAGAGAAAACAAGCTCAAATGGAGAGTAAAATGAAAGCCAGAAAAAGAAAGAGTTTCCTTTAAGGTTTATCAAATATTCCTGTCTGAAAATGGAAAAGTAATTAAAGATATGGAGAAGTGTACTAAAAGCCTTGGTCATATAGCGAAGCAAACTATAGCATGTTTGGATATACAAGCCACAGATGGCAAGGTTCACTGCTGTGATCCATGGCAGGCTGGCAAGAATAAATGCACAAAAAAACTATTTCTGTGACCTGCCAGATTCAGGTGTACTCTAACATTTTGAATTGCATATAGATAAGCAGAAGAAGGAGTAGGTAATACATTTTTCTGCTCAGTACACTGTGGTTGACCTTTTTCCCAGAAAACTTCTTAATGTGTTGTCTTACTGCCAATTAAGATGTTTCTTGACAAAATATCCTCACCCCATTAAAGCCATCCTTATTGATATGTCAGAGAGAAAGACCTTGAATAAACACAGTTTTGCTCAGTGTAATTTGTCCTTGCAACAAATAGAGAATGATTTTCTTCATTTCAGAGACTGGTTTTGTCTATTCCTTTGTTTCATTACCATTCATAACACCTGCTCAGAATTTAGCATTTCACGATATGCCAATATAATCATTGTTTTTTTGTTTCATTACAGTTAAACTGAAAGCTGTAAGTTTAAGACTGGAGTGATTCATTTAAAAAAAACCCCAAACCTATCTTTGTTATTTACTTCTCCCTGATGTAGTAAATGCCATTTGAAGAATTTTAGCTTTTTTAAAAAGTGACTGTTAAATGTGAATTTTCTCACTGTTCTTTGTCTGCTGTCAAGTGAGCCTTTCTTTGCAAGTAATTAACAAAAAAAAAAAAAAAAATAAACAAAAAAGCACAGAAAACCAAAAAAACCAACCCAGCCAAAACCAAAAAAACCCCCAACACTTCACAGTTGTTCTGGTTTGAATTCCAGTATTTGTCTCTGACCTTTGCTAAAACTTGTAAAATCACAAGGAGATAAGCATGAAAGAAATCATGTGCTGTTCAAGTACTTAAAGTCCAGGGAAATGCACTGAAGTAGAAAGGGGATTAATAGAAGAAGGAGGGTGAGGCCAAGCCATACTGTGTTGGTAGAAGAGGGATTAGTAAGCAGACTGAACCAGAAGAGAAATTAGCAGTGCTTATTTTGTGTTAGACATAGCCATAGGACAGCCAGAGATAGAACAGAATCTCAGCAGAGGAGAGGTACCAGAAAGAGAACAGGTACAATGCATGAAGCACTGTAGCTTTACTTTCTGGTGGAGCTGCTGTTAGAGAACAGCAAGGGAATACAGAGGTGAACTGCTGTGTAGAGAACAAGATACAGTTGTTAAATGCAGAAAAGAAGGATGTGAATGGAGGGAGAGAAGGGGGAATGTTGAAAAAAGGGTTCAAAAAACCGGTGCCTTAGGTTTTAGCATTTGGTTGTAGTGAAGTAAATCTGGCTGGCAGATGTACTACATGCATGAACATTTGGGAAGTACTTAGAACTCAATGAGCAAATATAGCTCTAGGTAGTTACTATCTTTTGTACTGATAATGAGAGAAGAACATTAATGTCTACAGTCAGAGCTGTTTTTGTTAAAATATCAAAGTGCAGGGTTCAGAGGCACTTTCTGGGTTGGAAGGGGTAGCCTGGAGGTTTGTATCTCTTTGTTTTATTCTTTTTTTTTCTCTCTCTCTCTTTCTCTCTATAGAGGGATCTGAGTGTCTCATCACAGACGAGGTGAAGTCAGAGTGTGTGGCTCTTGGAAGGAGCTGGCTCTTCTGGATCCACTATCATGCAGCTCCCCATGCTGCTGCTCCTTTCCCTGCCACCTCTTCTTAGCATGTCTGGCCAAGCTGGAGCTCAGTTCCCTCGCCAGTGTGCTACTGTGGAGTCCCTGAGGAGCGGCATGTGTTGCCCAGATTATTTCCCTGTTTTTGGACCAGGTACTGACCGGTGTGGTGTGTCTACAGGGAGGGGCCGGTGTGTGCAAGTGACTGTCGATTCCCGACCCCATGGCCCACAGTACATCCATGACGGGCGGGATGACCGTGAGCAGTGGCCCATACGTTTCTTCAACCAAACCTGCCGGTGCAACAGTAACTTCTCTGGTTACAACTGTGGATCATGTCGCCCTGGCTGGGGTGGACCTACCTGTAGCCAACAAATCAATATAGGTAAGAGCATCAGAAATATGACATGAAAATTGGTTATCGGCACTGCTTTGGCAGTGCTTGCTTCTAAATGTACTTACCTTATTTTTTTTTTTCTTTGAAATAAAAAAATGCTTTTAATATTTATTTAGCAAATGTACCTTGCCATACAGGTTATCAAGGCAGCCACTAGATAAGTTGTTCAGCTTGTGTAACAAGCTTCTATCTTTACTACCCCAAAAAAAAGAAAGAAAGAAAACTTGCAGTTAGTCCAGGGTTAGGACCAAGTCCATTAAGGAATAGAACATCTAAGATGAAAAAATTGGATTCTTTGAAATTACTTAAGATAATATCTAGGTATGTATGTGTGTTTATGACTATGTCTGGGAATAATATATGTATAGATATCATGTTTAATACCTTGTAACGACTCTGTGTCAAAATCCTTTAATACATTTCTAAACTATGTACATGGCTTGTAAATTTTTTCTTACCTAATTGCTGTCAGCATCTTTAAAAGCCTTAACTCAGAGTAAGAGCTGTTCAGAGGAATCAGCACAGGAACTGCTGGGCCTTTCTGAAAGTTCTCTAGTTTCGGTTTAGTCCAGAATACCAGTAAATAGATGTCTAAAATTTTTGAAGCAATTATGAAATCCTTGTGGGAGTAGAAAAATCACAAATATAGTAGGTAAACTGAAAAACATAAGTAAGCTTGGGGACAGATCCTTGTTTTTAAGTCAAAACCATCTGAATGGACAAGATTTGTCTTTATTAGTGAAAGTTTAAAGGTGTTATTGAAATCTTGCAAAATCCATAATCCCACAAATTAGTGATGTGTTCTGTTGACATGAGAAACAACTGGTCTCTAGCACAAATGTGCAGTGCCTCTTGCAGCAACAGAAATAAGTGCTGACATTTTTGTGAGATGAGTGCCTGTTCCATCAAAGGACTGCTTACCATTTCAAAATCTTAACACTAGGATTCCTTAAAAAATACTTCTTGAGGACTATGGGGAAGACCTTAGAATTTTACTCATCCTTTGAGCTCCAAGACGCAAGCTAGAAAGCAGAAAGTATGACTAATGAAATAGACCTTCTGAGACAGGTTGCATCCTCCAATACCCAGGCCTGTTCTCATTAACAATGGTGGTAACTCTGAAAAATAAGCAAGAAATAAATGTTAATACGCATGAATTTAGCAGAGTGACTCTGAAGGTATGAAAAAATCAGCTTTAGATGATTTTCTAGGGCATATAAGAGTACTTTTTATTTTTCTTACTTATTAAATCCTTTAGTACTCAGTAAAATGTTAAGCAAATCAGATTTATCAGGCATGACAACATGAGGTTAAACAGGGGAAATTAGCTTCTCATTATACTTTAAGTTTCCACATGGAGGTCACTTCTTTTGTCCATCCATAGAGCTGGCCCCAGCTGCTCAGAATGTAAAAATAATTATTGAATTTTTTTTTGGCATATACATATAAAATAGTCATAAAATGCAGTTTGCTGCCTTCATATTTTCTAAACTCATGCCTAACTTTAATAACAGTCCAAATTTTTCATTGCTGTTCAGGCACACATTTTGAAAAAAGAAGATGTTAAAATGTTTATGTAAATCAAAATCGGATTAGTATTTTTAGCGTGCTACGTTAAAATCAACAACAAAAAAACACTTCAGTGACCAATGTTAGCATGTCAGTTCCATTCCTCAAAACAGAAAAGTATGTTTCAGGATACAGAGTCCATGCATTAAATTCATGCTTCTTAAAAGTATTTCTATAAACTTCAATGAAGCCAAAATATCCCTCACTGAATCAGTTTTAGTGAAATCTCAGTCCAGGTGGAAGAGTGCTGGTTTAGGACTGAGGTAACATGGACTCTGTTCCTCTTGCTAATATCCTGGTATTTCAACAAGTCATATTTCATATTTCAAAAATTTCTCCCTCATTTCACACTCTATATATGGGCAATGGTATTTTTTAATGGTTTTGAGGTATACTGCTAAAAATATCAAATATATGGCAGTTGTTAATAATAACAACAGGTGTCCTGGTTTTGCTGGCACAGAATCATAAGCCAGCCATGGTCATTAGCAGTTTAAAGTCAGCCAGGGCAGGTGACAAGCCCTGACTCACAGGTGTATCTTGAAGCATAAATATCGCACTTGTTATAAAGGGGGAAGTTTGCTGAGTAGAGGGGTTCTGCTGCTTGGGTTCCTTCTGATGCTTCTCCTCCTCTTTCTACCAAGGACTGCTTACTTTTTTATTGTGACTGCTGTATATTCACTGGGCCAAGTATATCTTTCTACACTTTACATTGGTATTGGTATTAGTTTGACTGTTTAAATCCTTTTATCACTTAAAACTGCAAGTCTTCTCTCTTTTTCCTCTTCCCCCTTCTTTGCAGGGGAGGGGACATCAGGTGATAGAGCAGCTGCTGTAGGTTAGTTGCAGATGTGGGCTAAATGTAGACAGCAGATAATAACATTACAGAGACATGTTGGACTGTGTGAAATTCATAATTCACTGGTGAAGCTGCCATTTTTCCTACAAAGGTTTAGGCATAAACAATATACTTCTTCACTGAACTGTCAAGTGGTAGATCTTCTCATTATTATAAATTGCTATATAGTATTCTTTTCTTGTGAAGTATCACCACAGGAAACCTTAAGTACCTTGGACAAAGTTTTGTAAGGTGTGTGTGACAAAGAACTGTCTTTGACTTTTCTTTGACAGGATGGAAGGGTTATCTGTAACAATACTTCTAAAAACACTAAAACCACAAGGTTTGGGGGTTTATTTTTATTTGGCTTAACCTTTCTGATAATAAATAACACTTTCTATTTATGCTTTGTACTCTCTGAGTTGCATCAGCAGAAAAAAAAAATGGATGCATACATGAAGAAAAAAGGGACTTACCCAGAATTATCAGACGCAAAATAAATTAGTCCTGTGAGATCAGACTTGAGTGTCTATTATTTGGTAACTTGCTTCTTCTGTATCCTCACAGTCAGGAGGAATCTTTTGGATCTGAGTACAGAAGAAAGGAGGCGTTTTGTGAATGCCTTACACCAAGCCAAGGTGACAATCCATCCTGACATTGTTATTGCCACACGAAGACGTGAGGAAATATTTGGACCAGATGGCAACACACCACAATTTGAGAATATATCCATTTATAACTACTTTGTGTGGTCTCATTACTATTCTGTCAGGAAGACTTTCCTTGGTGCAGGGCAGCAGAGTTTTGGAGGAATTGATTTCTCTCATGAGGGGCCAGCTTTTGTCACGTGGCATAGGTACCATCTACTGCAGCTTGAAAGAGACATGCAGGTAAAGTTCACATTAAAGTTGAGCCATGTGTTTGTGCTATGTTTTGTAATGTTAAAAACCTTCTCCCCATATTCTGATAGTCAAAGAAAGATAGCAGTTTTTTCTACACATTGAATTAATTCTGCTTCAATTTCAGTAACTTACTAGGTATACTAAATTTGATAGAGTGCATTTAGGTTTTAGACTGTCACTGTGACAGAGATGCTAAAAATACTTCAATCAGAGTAATGGAAAAGTTACATAAAAATCTCAAGTAAAAACAGATACAAATTCCAGTTATATCCATAGAAGACATTTATTGGACCAATAGAACTTATTGCCTGTGTTATTTTTAGTATCGAGGCCCTAATTCTTGACTAAGTTAGTCTAGTGAAAGCAGTACAAATTCTAAAGAAAAGTAGTACGGAGATGACTTGGGGTTTCAGAATCACGTTTTATTTGTATATTTAGTGTAAGTGGTTAGATAAATGTCCTTCTGTGGACCTATCCATAAAAGGAATATATTATTTTATGGGCTATCATCCTTCTTAAAGAAGAAGAATTAACAGAAATGAGTTTCCAATGTCAGGATTAAATAGCCTTTGAAATCACTTCAAGTGTTTTCATGAGCTGCAATGGCTCTGCATCAGACTGAGGCACAAACTCCCTTCAAGAACTCACATTTAACATCAGTGGTATTTCATTACGTGAAAACCCTGAGGAGTTCTAGCTCTTGATGTTTTAATATATATTCTTATTTACATGAGTAAACTTGATCATTAATTAAGCTAATTTGGCCAGCCAACACATCCTGGTATATAAACATTGAAAGCCAGGAGACACTCCATACCTGTTCAACTCCATCCCAAACCAGAACCAAACAATTACAATTTAAAAGGCCCATCTCCCTTTTCCTTACTTTTCCATTCTTTCATTCCACAGTTGGCTTAGTTATTCTGTGTGTTACAAACACTGCATCTGTTGACAGGCTATTAAAAATATTTGGAAAAAAATAGGATATCAGTATTAAGTGACATTTCTTACTTCACATTATATTCATGGAAAAAGTATTGTCTTATTAATGAAGGAGATCCAAGAATCAATTCAATAGTCCAACTATCTCTTCTGTTGAACAAAAGCATCAATGTGAAAAATTATCAGAAGTTTTTACATAAATATCATAGATTTTCCATAGATTTCCTCTCCTCCATGAGGTAGGATTCTGACTATTTAACTGGTGTTTAACATTCTTTTAGTGGTAAATATTATAGCTGTCTGACAAATACATGTACTAATACCATATTTACATGGTTTAGAACATGCTGCAGGACCCCACTTTTGGACTGCCCTACTGGAACTTTGCAACAGGACAAAACACCTGTGATATCTGCTCGGATGACTTGATGGGAGCTAGAAGCAATTTTGATGTCTCTCTTATCAGTCAGAATTCAATCTTCTCCCAGTGGCGAGTGCTATGTGAAAATGTAGAAGACTATGAAACTTTGGGAACTATCTGTAACAGTAAGTATGACTGCTGGCAGATATTTGGATAGAAAATCCTTTTAATAATAAATAAATATAATAGTTTACATCGTAATGTCTTTTCCAAGACAAAAAGTCTTAAAGTGATTTTTGAAAATTTTTGATCCAAGTTTCATCAGTCTTCTGAGATAGTATATTCTTATCATCTGTCTTGCACTGACATACCAATCAGTTTAAAATTTGATCAGGAGCTTGCAGCAGAGGAAGAGCTAAATGCCTTGCCTTCCCTTCTTATGCAGTATCTATTCATCCCCTGTGCCATAAATAATTAAATCTGGTAGTGACATTTCTTAATTGAAGCTTAAGTTTTCTTCTGACTACACCATTTATCACCTTCATGGCATTCTGCTCCTAAAAAGAAAACATCAAAAAAATTCCCTTGTTAACTCTATGGAGCATGTTTTGAATGTGAAGAATATTAAATCCTAATACATCTACCTCAGCTACAAGAGCTAAAAAATTCCAGCAAGATCTTTATATGTTCACTACTTCAAGCCACAGCTCATTATCTTCATGGAAATAGGGGGGAAAAAGTAGATTGGGATAGTCGTCTATAAAATCAACTATAGTGTTTTCCTCAGCTACTCTATCAGGACAACTTAAAAGTTTTGTCCTAGGTCTCATCAAGAAATCACACTGAAAAACTATGGAAAATTTTCCCAAACCACTTACAGAACCACAAATTCCAGTAAGAGGCTTCTAGATGCTATTTAAATCCTGGTGCAAAGGATCCAACACAGAGGACCTCATGAAGATTAGGATTCTTTTCCTGACATATGGAAGTGACCCACTCATTCAGTTCAAGTGTAACTTGTGAGGGATTTTCCCCCACCCCTTCACTCCCACCTACTTGCCCCCATAGTTCCATCATTACAAGGATGCATTCTGTGGCCTACTGTTTTGCACCAGTATTGTTTTTTCTCTTCCCTCCACACCCAGGCACTGAGGGTGGTCCTATCCGAAGAAATCCTGCTGGAAATGTTGCACGGCCTATGGTACAGCGTCTCCCAGAGCCCGAGGATGTTGCTCAGTGTTTGGAAGTTGGTGTCTTTGACACTCCTCCTTTCTATTCCAATTCAACAGACAGTTTCCGTAACACAGTAGAAGGTAAACATGACAAATGAAAGGACCTAGAACAAATCCACACAAGTCAAGGGAGCAGGCTTGACATTTTTTCTGTTGAAACTATGAGTTTGGAGACAGTCTATTGGACACTGAAAACACATTACTCTTAGCATTAAGTACTAGCTTCGTATTAAGTGGAAATAAGCTCTGTGTAAATTACTTTATAGACTATGTCAGTTCTTTAAATGAGTAAAAGCCTCAAAATTCTGTCATTGGCATACTAAATAGAAACTAGCTAAGATCAGGTCCTTGCAACACAGTAATAGGTTGTTGTTAACTGGAAACAGACAGCCCTTACCTGCAGTTTGCTGCAGGTGCATCCTTAAAGCAAGTAAGTGTGCATAGCAGTTACTCTTGTATCTATTAAAGCAAACAAAGTGAAAGAAATTGTAAACCTTGGTAGTACTTAATGAAAAGGTATTGAAGCAGTAATTGAGGTCTGGGTACTGGATTCCCTGCTAGATGTGTTAGTTCTTGCCTCTGGGCCATACAACTCAGTTCTTCTTTAAGGTCTATATATTCAAAATTAAATTTTCAGTCACTCACATCTGAACATAAACATCCCCAACACAGAAACCAGCCTGAGGATTTGATTCATGCTGTTCAGTCAGTATCCTGCCAACTGCTTCCACACTTTAAGAATCCAGAGTTTCTAACAGAGAATAATAGATTTCATGAGAAAAGACTGCAAAATGAAAGTTCAGATCCCTGACAGAGCTCCTGTAGATCCTCTGGCTCTTTTGAAGAGGTTTAACTCCTAAGATGGGGAGGATCTGCTCTGAGAACAAATCCAGGAATCTGCACCAGCCTTTTAAGTCTATTTAAAAGTTGTAGATGTTTACCATGCTTGGACTATCAATATCTAAGTATCTAAACATTGCTTTAGACAAGTAACTATACAGGCCCCTGTATGGAAAGTTGGGCCAAAGTTTGAAAACAGGAGTTTTCATGAGGCTTCTGATCCTCACATTTGACTTGAGGGTTAGGAGGTGCTGGGCACTAACAGAGTAACGTGGGATATGTTTACTGAAAAAAACACAGTATGTGAAGCTTTCTGAGATGTGTTCTCAGTAAGCACGGAAATGTTACGTGAAAACATATCTGTTGGTTCATTAGGATAGACGGTAACATGTAAACAGTTAAGTTAGAAGTTAGAAAACACATGCAACTATTTCAGTTATGCTGAAAGATATATAGGTCCCAAATATATACCTTTAGTTTCATGCTATAAGGTGGGGGTATTTTGGCCATTTTTGTTCTAGATCCTAGAAGCTTTGCAATCCACATTTTCAGGATTCTTTTGTAAAGACTATTTTAATCTGAAAACTATGCATGCTAAGGACATTTTTCAAATGCCACTAGACAGAGAATCAGCTACTCATTTGTTCTAAGCAAGACTATTCAACAACATGACAGCCTTTCAGAGAAAAAAGTATCCAGTTGGGACCGCAGCTTCCAAACAAAATCTTCACTGGGATTATTTTGTGTTCTTTCTTTGCATATTCAGGGTACAGTGATCCTTCAGGGAAATACGACCCAGCAGTTCGAAGTCTTCACAACTTGGCTCATCTGTTTTTGAATGGGACAGGAGGACAAACTCACTTGTCACCAAATGATCCCATTTTTGTCCTCTTGCACACATTCACAGATGCTGTTTTTGATGAGTGGCTGAGAAGGTATTCTGCAGGTAAGGTGTCCTCATGGAAAGAGGTGAGATGGGTGGTTGTCACAGGAGCTCAGCTGCTTCTTGTGGAACAGTAAGATGCACTTACGCTTAGGAAAAAAGACTAGAATTTTAACAGTTAGTATAGTTAACAAAGATAGAGTAATAACAAGCAAACTCCTTTCCTCACCTCACTGATGTCCATTTTCAAATCACTGTCTGCTAAGGGCCAGAGATACCAGGCACAATTCAAGAAAACAAACTGTGGAAATATAGTGTCTCCATAGAGCAAAAACAGTGTAACCATGGAAGGTCATAATGCTTCACGGACATCATGTCATTGTGTGGAGTAAATATCTATGTTTCTTCTTGTCAAGCAAGACCATGCACCCCCTCACAAGTTATTTGTACAAACTTTGTGATTTACTACCAGTACTCCATAACCATTTCCATATACTTTCAAAAGTTGGTCAATGTTGCTTCCTTTGGTTGTTTAACTCCAAAAAGAAGAGAGAAAAGGAATAAGGAAGGAAGTGAAGGAGAGAAAGGAAGGAAGGACAGAAAGAAGGAACTTCAAGGACGGAAGAAAAAAAAATTTAAGAAGGAAGGAGATTGGCATTAGTGAAATGGGCTGGCAATTCTGTGTAACCATAATGTCTGTGCATTAGCCTGCACAAAGCAGCAACTGTATTCCTCTTAGGACTACACAGGTCCCTTTTTCTTTTACAGAAGGCAGATGCTATTGCACAACTGAGCTTCTTTGTGCAGCTTCCAAAACCTACCTTATGTATTTTTCCAATATCAACTATCAGAGAACAATTATAACACATTATGATACTTACATGACTTACACAAGCTTTTGCATTTTTTGCATCATCTAACCTAGATGGATATTGCAGTCTTTTTTTTTTATTTCATCTGACTTTCTCCTGATTTACCATAACATCACAAAAAAATTTCATTGGCGTTCATATCAGCTGCCCTCCTGCACTGCATGAGAGCTCTTCATTACCTTAGAAGCAGACAAAAGCCAGACTGTAGCAAAAAAAATTTTTCCAGTTCCTCCATATATATGTATTTTTCCTTTTCCATGCGAGAAGAAATGAAAAGCCAAACACACACAGACAATTTTATGATTTACTGGTATTTTCTGTTAAAAAACAGAGATATTATTATTAGTGGTCTTGCTTTTGGGCAGAGCAAGGCACTCCATTCTGGATCTGTTAAAGTGAAAAACCAATCCTTCTGGATTAATTTAGGTTAGGAACAAAAAATTTGAGGTACTGAAAAGCCAGAGTCACTGCGGGG